>AWOL01S0017665.1:75401-143872 GCA_000715115.1 Nicotiana otophora
CACCCTTAAACCCCACCCCTCCTGCCATTGTTATGCTTTTCCACCTCAAAGGTAGAGCTATATGGTCCCAAGGTATTCAATTGAATCTATTCGTAGATAATTAAACTGAGCAAATAAGACAACAACGTTATATCTGTACATGTGTTGTTGAATCTTCTAAGGTACAAAAATTGCTTTAGCTCCTAAATTTGAACTTTATCTTATAATTTTTTTTTGAATCTTTTATTAGAATTTTTTATTCCGTTACTGTCCACTTCATCCTACCTATTCAATTCAAGTCATGAATTCTAATGACATCAACAAGTGTGGTGAGATAAATGAAATTTCTTCATCTTTTATTAAAAATTTCGGGTTATGAGCCTAGAAATGTAACCCCCAAAAAAGAAGGAATTTTTACCCAAATAGTGGTTCATATTCAATATTTACTTTTTCTACCCATATACATAGTTTATATATTGATTATACATAATTATACACATATAATACATAAATTATGAATATATTATATATTTATCGGTTATTTTAGTTTAAGGGGTTGGGTGAACGACTATTTGAATTAATTGTGCATTAAGGTTCCTTTATATGCGGGTCCGAGAAGGGCGAGATCATAAGGATCTATTGTATGCAGTCTTACCTTACATTTTTACGAGATGTTATTTCTAATGCTCGAACTCGTAACCTCCTGATCACATGTCAACAATTTTACCGATTAGGTCAACTGAAAAAAATGCACCCAAAACAACAAAATAAGAGTGCGTGCCCTAGCAAACAACTTTGAAAAAGCCATAATACTAATTACTCCTGCTTCAAACTTCTCTTCCCTTCCCCATGCATTAATTATCACCCTAACTAAATTAATACTAGCTGCTTTTGTCAACCCCACCCTACTAAAACCCTCTACTGGACCAATATAACTGACTTCTGAACTTCTTTTTCACAATATATATGTACAGATATTAAAGTGTTCATTTGATCAATAACCAACCCTATGAAGTCTTTGAAAATTCAGTGTCCCTGACTCTGTGTCTAGTTATATTCACTGGTACATTTCTGAATTTGTGCATAATCTTTATTTCATTCCCTTTTTCTTGATCCATTTTGTGTTCATATTATGGTTATATACATACCGTTTCACTTTTGTTCACTTCTTTCTCCTGCATGATAGGGGTAACGTGAAAAGTTTGCTCTAATTAAATGTTTCCATTAAAACTATACATGCAATTATTAAAGCCAGTTGGAAACTTTCTTGATCTTTTTGTGGGTGAGTGGGTCCATTGTTAAAATCTTGGATTTCCCATTTTAAGTTTCTACTCTGAATTACGCTACTTGGGTCTTATTGGAAAATTAGAGAATTGGACTAATGTGTATAGTTGTATTATTTCTTAGTGATTGTGCAATAATTAAGACTGCAAGAAAATTGGATATGTTTTCTCTTAATGTTGTGTCCATTTTCACAGGTCTGATCAAGTGAATTTCAATCTTTTGTGGGTAGTGAAACAGAGGAATTAAAGGGTATTTTTTAAATTTTTTTTTTTTGAGATTCTTGGAGTGGGTAAAAAATGGAGGGAACATTAGGCCGGCCGGATGAGCTGGCCAAGTCACTGAGCCGGCGGTCCATGAGTAAGAGCGGTCGAAGAATGAGTTTTGGATCAATAAGTGGAAGGAGTTGGGCATCAGCTAGTGTTAGAGAAGTGTTTACTGCACCAACAGGAGGTGATGTTTTTCAAACAAGTGCAAGGGAAAATGATGATGAAGAAGAGCTTAAATGGGCTGCTATTGAGAGACTTCCTACTTATGATAGGCTAAGGAAAGGAATTTTGAAGCAAACATTGGATGATGGAAAGATTAATTATCAAGAAGTTGATGTTGCCAATCTTAGGTTGCAAGATAGGAAACAACTCTTAGACTCTATTCTTAAAGTTGTTGAAGAAGATAATGAGAGGTTCCTAACTAGACTCAGAGACAGGACAAATAGGTGAGTTGAAAATAAAATAGTAACAAATTTCCTTGATCTCAATGTTTTTTATTGAAGGGAAGCATTGGAGCAACATTAAAGTTGTCTCCGTCTGACCTTTAGTTCAAGGTTCGAGCCGTGGAATCAGCTACTAATGCTTGCGTTAGGATATGTTGCCTATATCACACCCCCTTTGGGTGAGGCCCTTTCCCCGACCCTTCGTGAATGTGGGATGCTTTGTGCATTGGGCCGCCCTTCCGTTAGTGTTTTATATTGTTTCCTGGTTCACCATTATGTGTTAATCAAATGATTTTTATTTTGCATGGAACAGAGTTGGAATTGAGATTCCGAAGATCGAAGTTCGGTTCGAGCATCTTTGTATTGATGGAGATACATATGTGGGATCTAGAGCACTGCCTACTCTCTGGAATGCTTCCATCAATTTTGTAGAGGTACTATTTCTTCTAAATTTAATTTTCAATAATTTGGATTGATACTAGTATATTGACAATAATGCCTTTGTTTCCCTCAGTTTTGTTGTACTTGTTAAAAGTTCGTAAAATTTGGTACTTGTACTGGTGAATTGATTTCTTTTTAATGCTCAAATTTGATAGGGGTTTCTTGAAAAGATCAAGATTGTCCCTTCAAAGAAAAGGGTTGTCAACATACTGCGCGATGTGAATGGAATTGTCAGACCTTCAAGGTATGTTCATCAAATGAAAGTTGCATTTAAAAGTATATATAAATCTGAATCGTGGGCAGTCACGGATTCTTGGTTTATTTCAAGTAGTTTACTGTTGGGTAAAGAAAAATAATATATTTTCCTAATCGTATATTGCACAATCAGACCTCAGTGGACATGGCTCTCGATAGGAAGCTGTGGAGGTCGAGCATTAAGGTTGTAGGTTAGGAGGTAGTTGAGCATATTTCTAACTCATACCAGTGTGAGGCTAGCCTAATAGGATTTTGTCTTAGACTGCTAGTGGTCAATGTTGTGTTCACACTTCTCTTCTGTTTTCATAGCGCCGGACCTTATTTACTAGTTAATGTTTTTGCTTTCCGTCTATTTTACTGGTGCTTGTGATGTTATTATTTCAATGGTTTTTGTTGATGGTATTGATATATTGTCTCTTTTCGTCTTCTTGAGCCGAGGATCTATCGAAAACAGCCTCTCTACACCCTCGGGGTAGAGGTAAGGTCTGCGTACACACTACCCTCCCCAAACCTCACTTGTGGGATTTTACTGGTTCGTTGTTGTTGTTGTTGTATATTGCACAAGCTTATTTAGTCTTATTTACTGTGGTTGGGATGGGCTTAGAGCTCATATATTGATTCTGTGGTATTTGCATTTTACAGGTTGACGCTGCTTCTGGGGCCTCCGGGTGCTGGGAAAACTACACTGCTAAAAACACTTGCCGGGGTGCCAGACAAGGACACAAGAGTGAGTGACTTTTGAACTTTCAACGCGTGACCTGAAGGTTCTAATTAAGTGGTGTTTTGTTGACAATGTATTCTTTTAGGTGAATGGAAGAATCAGTTACTGTGGTCATGAGCTGTCAGAGTTCATTCCTCAAAGAACATGTGCTTATATTAGTCAGCATGACCTTCATCACGGAGAGATGACAGTAAGAGAGACGTTGGATTTCGCAGGACGTTGTTTAGGAGTCGGAACAAGATATGAGCTCCTTACCGAATTGTCAAGGCGCGAAAAGGAAGCAGGAGTCAAACCTGACTCTGAGATAGACGCATTTATGAAAGCTACAGCTGTTGCAGGCCAAGAATCTAGTTTGGTCACGGACTACGTTCTTAAGGTTAGACTCCTGATTGCACTCGTAACTAGTCCTGCATGTATAAATCCACCTACAACTGATTATTGAAATGAACTACAGATACTTGGGATGGATATCTGTGCTGATATATTGTGCGGTGATGAAATGAGAAGGGGTATCTCTGGTGGACAGAAGAAGCGGCTCACAACAGGTATCTACAATATCGCATTAATCAAGGGATTTTTTTCATTTTTGGCCCGGCGGCCCAAAATAATTACAGGCGGTAGCCCAAATATTCAAAACATATACATTGATTATGTATATGATATGTATATTGTGTATATATATATATATATATACATTTATGTGTATTATATGTATATTTATTCTTAATATACAAAACATATACATTTGCCGGCTATTATTTTTTTGGACTGCCCAAAAATGTCCTCTTTTTTTTTTTTTTTTTTTTTTTTTTTTTTTTTTTTTCCCTGTTGCGTCTATCCAGCTTGCTGAGTTTCTTCTAGTGCATGTGGCTTGTGACAACATTTAATGTGAAATTGGTGTTTCACTGAATGCAGGAGAAATGTTGGTTGGTCCTGCTAAAGTTTTCTTCATGGATGAAATATCAACTGGCCTCGACAGTTCTACGACATTTCAAATTGTGAAATACATGAGGCAGATGGTCCACGTCATGGATGTAACCATGATAATCTCTCTTCTTCAACCTGCGCCAGAAACCTATGATCTTTTCGATGACATTATATTACTTTCTGAGGGAAAAATTGTCTACCAAGGTCCACGTGAGAATGTCCTGGAGTTTTTCGAGAGTGTTGGATTTAAATGCCCACAGAGGAAAGGAGTTGCTGACTTTCTGCAAGAGGTTACTTCTTTAAAGGACCAAGAACAGTATTGGTTCAGAAAAAATGAACCTTACCAATATATCTCAGTGGCTGAATTTGCGGAACGCTTTAGTAATTTTCATGTTGGGCGACAGCTCTCTGATGACCTTGGAGTTCCTTATGACAAGAGCAAAGTCCATCCTGCTGCACTGGTCACTGAGAAGTACGGTATCTCCAACATGGAACTCCTCAAGGCATGCGTATCGAGGGAATGGCTATTGATGAAGCGGAATTCCTTCTTATACATATTCAAGACATTCCAGATTACTGTGATGTCAATAATTGCCTTCACAGTATTCTTTAAGACACAGATGAAAGTTGGTCAGATCGCGGATGGAGGCAAATTTTATGGGGCCTTGTTTTTCAGCCTCATCAATGTGATGTTTAATGGTACAGCGGAGCTTGCACTTACCGTTTTCAGACTTCCTGTGTTCTTTAAACAGAGAGATTCTTTGTTTTATCCAGCTTGGGCTTTCGCTCTTCCCATTTGGCTTTTAAAAATTCCCCTTTCTTTCATGGAATCACTTATATGGATCATACTTACTTATTACACCATCGGGTTTGCTCCTTCTGCAAGTAGGTATGTTCTCCGTTCACTCCTGGCAACCAAAGTTTCTTTGTGGCAAAATGTGGCGTATTTGTTATGCTGATGAGTCGTGATATCTGGTCAATGTGAATTTATGATGCACATATAACAATTAGTTTAGGAATTATAAGAATTCAAACTTACATTTTTGCGCCTACAAAATTTTCAGGTTTTTTCGCCAATTCTTGGTATTTTTTGCTTTGCATCAGTCGGCTCTGTCTCTCTTCCGTTTTATTGCTGCACTTGGAAGGACTCTAGTAGTTTCTAGCACATTTGCAACTTTCACGATACTCATAGTTTTTGTGCTTGGTGGTTTCATTGTTGCAAAAGGTCAGTTTTCTGTTTTGCTCTTGGGAATTTGTAAAACTTCTCAGTTCTGATAAAGAGTGCTCTTTATAGTCTTGGACTATAGGTGTAGAGAATCTACAAATTTGACAATTTCACTTGCATGTCCAATTGTGCGAGTTCAATATTTTTTAAATGTGTGCTTATGTGTTGGTGCAGATGACCTGGAACCATGGATGAAATGGGGATACTATATATCTCCTATGACATATGGACAGAATGCGATAGCCATCAATGAGTTCCTGGATGAAAGATGGAGTACGGTAAGTTCTAACATTAGTTTATAAATAGCAACATATGTTAGTTTGACTTCTTCCATCAACATGATTATCTTGACACATCCTATTATGCTCTTTGTAGCCCAACAACGACCCGAGATTTTCCGAGCCAACAGTTGGCAAGGTTCTTCTCAAGGCAAGGAGCATGTATACAGAAGACCATGTTTTTTGGCTCTGTGTTGTTGCCCTTTTTGCATTCTCATTTTTATTCAACTTTTGCTTTATCTTGGCACTGACATACCTAAACCGTAAGTCCCAGATTTTCTACACTATCTAAAGCTTCAGAATCTGCTTTTTGGTTCTTGATCAGTTCTTGTAAGTGAAATGCAGCATTTGGAGACTCCAGATCGGTTATTTCGGAGGATGACAAAAGCAAGAAAAATAAGCGGACAGGGTGGAGTTCAGCATCTTCAGCTCCAATGACTGAAGGTTGAGACTCTTGTACATTTTTCCAGTTTTCATGTCTACAGCTTTTATTTGTACAAATTTAAATAGATGATACTTTCACCCCTATGTAATATTCTGAATACCTGAATGATTATTACAGGCATAGTTATGGACGTAAGGAACACTAATGGCTCAAGTATTGAAGAAGCCAAGAAAAGAGGAATGGTGCTTCCTTTCCAGCCCCTGTCCCTTGCATTTAATCATATCAATTATTATGTCGATATGCCAGCTGTAAGTAACATTTCTTGGTATTTACATATTAACTTTTTTATGATTCAGTCTTTACTAATTATCGGTAATCGAGAATAGATGCTTCCAAGGAAGTTCTAACAATCTTATGGAAGCCAACAACTCTTTAGACCTACAAGCCGACTTCTCTTGTCTGAATGAAAACTGTGATACAGCAATAAAATGTCATTTGAAAAGAACTGATTACTAGGGTTATTCGGAACTTTCTATTTGCATGATTAGGCCCGAGTCCGAGCAACATAGGTGGGAATGTTTCCTAACAATCTAATAGAGATTCTGAGCAAAGTTCCTAAAAAAATAAGCTTTCTCGAGTTACCAAACAATCTGTCGTATTCTTGAGTCAGTATTAAATAGGCAGGGGAAGAATGGAATATGAACTTCTGGTGGCTTATGCGGTTCTGGTACTTTATCAGGAAATGAAAGCCCAGGGAGTTGAAGAGACTCGTCTCCAATTATTACGAGATGTCAGTGGTGCTTTTAGGCCTGGAGTTCTTACAGCCTTAGTTGGTGTAAGTGGTGCTGGAAAGACCACGTTGATGGATGTTTTAGCTGGAAGGAAAACTGGTGGATACATTGAAGGAAGCATCAGCATTTCTGGTTATCCAAAGAATCAATCAACTTTTGCTCGCATAAGTGGTTATTGTGAACAGAATGACATTCATTCTCCACACGTTACTGTTTATGAGTCGCTGCTATACTCAGCTTGGTTGCGTCTCTCTCCAGATGTAAAAGAATATACACGGAAGGTGGGCTCTCTTGTCTTACTTTGTACTTCTGAATATCCTCTGGAAGATTGTAATCTCCACGAAAGAACTCAACTTAATTTTTCTGTTACAAACCCTGATAGTTTTCGTAGAAAAGGAGGTCAGCGACTGACTTCATTTTTTGGTATTGTTTAGAATTTTGTTGAGGAAGTAATGGAGCTAGTCGAGTTGAATCCACTGAGAGACTCCCTAGTTGGTCTTCCGGGGGTAGATGGTCTCTCAACTGAACAGAGGAAGAGGCTGACCATAGCCGTAGAGCTTGTAGCAAATCCATCTATTATTTTCATGGATGAGCCGACATCAGGACTTGATGCTAGAGCTGCAGCAATTGTGATGAGAACTGTGAGAAACACTGTGGATACTGGGAGAACTGTCGTCTGCACTATCCACCAGCCAAGTATAGATATCTTCGAAGCATTTGATGAGGTATTTAGTGCAAGCATGTTGGATTTCGTAACTTGTGGATAGCCATTTGTTGTGATGCAACTCTTCTTCTCATAATCATGTCGAATGATTTTTCTTGCAGTTGTTATTGATGAAAA
Source organism: Nicotiana otophora (assembly GCA_000715115.1). Classification (NCBI taxonomy): domain Eukaryota; kingdom Viridiplantae; phylum Streptophyta; class Magnoliopsida; order Solanales; family Solanaceae; genus Nicotiana; species Nicotiana otophora. Next base: position 83,238 of record AWOL01S0017665.1, read on the forward strand.
GAGGAGGACAAGTTATATATGCAGGGCCTCTTGGTCATCATTCTCACCTACTGATCGAGTATTTTCAAGTGAGGATCATATCTTTATCAATTTATGGTGATGGTGGTTGTGGGGGGGGGGGGGTTCTATTAGAACAAGTTAGCAACTAAAGAGCTGCTTTTTTTTCTCAGTCTGTTCCGGGGGTTCCTGGAATCAAAGAGGGATACAATCCTGCTACTTGGATGCTGGACATCTCGGCTCCGGCTGTTGAGGCTCAACTTCAAGTAGACTTTGCCGACATTTATGCCAACTCTGAACTGTATAGGTAATTTTTCTTAATTATACATAGGGTAGGCTGTCTACATCACACCCCTTGGGGTATGGCCCTTCCTCAGACCCTGAGTGAACGCGGGATGCTTTATGTACCGGGCTGCCCTTTTTATATATATGGGGGAGGGAAAGGGGAAAATGGGGGGGATACAAGGTAGGAATCGAAACCTCACGAACAAGGTGAAAGTTCGGGTAACCAACCAACTGAGCTACTGAGATTTCCCACTGTATAGGTAATTTAGAATATTGAATAGTTGTATTTTTATTTTTCTTCTAGTTTGGTATTACTAACCCTTTGACCTTTGTTACTCGGTTTTCTCAGGAGGAATCAAGAACTTATCAAAGAACTAAGCATTCCCACACCAGGATCCCAAGACCTTCACTTCCCCACGGTATACGCCCAACCGGTCTTTGAACAGTGCAAGGCTTGCTTTTGGAAACAACACTTGTCCTACTGGAGGCATCCACGGTATAATGCCATTCGGTTTGCTATGACAGCAATGGTAGGAGTAATATTTGGAATCATTTTTTGGAATAAGGGGGACAAAGTGTGAGTCATCTTCCTTGAGTCCTAAAATTAACATTGTGAAAACAACTATATTTTTATTTCTATCATCACTTTTTTTAATCTTATAGACTAATTATGATAACAGGTCCAAACTACAAGATCTGTTAAATCTGGTTGGAGCTATGTATGCTGCTGTTATGTTCCTTGGTGGAACTAATACTTCAGCCGTGCAGTCTATTGTTGCTGTAGAAAGGACAGTCTTTTATCGAGAAAAAGCAGCAGGAATGTATTCTGCACTCCCTTATGCATTTGCTCAGGTAAGAGTAACATCAACTAAACATAAACTGTAAAATTTCTAGAAAATCAATTGGTCGTTAAGAAATAATTTGTACTTACTCCATATGCAGGTGGCCATAGAGACTATCTATATCGCGATTCAAACTTTAATTTACAGCCTTATTCTGTATGCAATGATTGGATTCCACTGGACGACTGGAAAGTTCTTTTTGTTCTATTTTTTTGTTTTTATGTGTTTCGTCTACTTCACGATGTATGGAATGATGCTTGTTGCACTCACTCCAAACTACCACATTGCTGCTATCGTAATGTCTTTCTTCCTCAGCTTTTGGAACTTGTTCTCCGGTTTCCTCATTCCAAGAACGGTTAGTAAACCAAGCACTACATGATCAAAATAATTGGATAAAATTTCTTGGTATCGCGCATTTTTCTGATTAAATCATACTAATTGCATATGCAGCAAATTCCGATATGGTGGAGGTGGTATTACTGGGCTTCTCCAGTGGCATGGACAATATATGGCCTCGTAACGTCTCAAGTAGGCGACAAGAACAACCTTGTTGAGATACCAGGTGGTGGCGAGGTACCATTAAAGTTGTATCTGAAGGAAAACTTTGGTTTTGAGTATGACTTCCTGGGAGTTGTTGCTGCAATGCATGTTGTTTGGGCAGTTTTCTTCTGCTTTATTTTTGCTTATGCCATCAAGTTCCTGAATTTCCAAAGGAGATAAGTGAAACTTGAACTCAGAATAGAAAGTTTTGGGCAAACATAGAAATATGCATAAGCTAGGCAAAGAGAGAAGTTTTTGGAGAAATATAGTTTACTACTCTGATAAATTTCAGAATTTTTGCCCAGTAAGCTTATTTCAAGGTTGTACAGAAACTATTCTTTTTTTTTTTATCTCAAATTCTTCATTTTTTATTATGCTGTGTAAATTCCTCTACATGTTGTTTTGCTTTAAAACTCTTTCAACTGTTCAAGTTTTCTCTTTGAGAAAATGACCAATTTCTGGATTGAAGCTAACTTCTACAGATTTTTATTTTAAGTCCTAGTTCCGTGGAGGCAACAGGGAGTCCTATTCCAAGTCTTTTTCTGTAAATATCTAATTTGGCTATCATGGAAAATTTGTACCTATTAGTAGCGGAAACACTCTTTAGCGAAGGAAAGGGCAGTCTGGTGCACTAAGTTCCCGCTATGCAGTCCAGGGAAGAGCCGGACCATAAGGGTCTATTGTATGCAGCCATACCTTGCCTTATGGATGAAATTTTTTTCATATATATATATATATATATATATATATATATATATGGGGGTAAATAATACTTTTCAAGAAAACAAAATGTATATATATACAATAGGTTGACACCGCTCGAAAATAATACAAAGATTGACAAAAAGTAAGGCTTTGAAATCACAAAGGTCCCATACCTAAAGCTAAGTTACTTACAAGCCGAATTATGACAATAAGCTGACACTGTTTGTGCAATATCGTGCATACATTACTGTCAAGATGAATAGCTTTGCATACAACAACAACAAACCCAGTGTCCACAAAGTGGGGTCTGTGAGGTGTAGAGTGTACGCAGACTTTACCCCTATCTTGTGAAGATAGAAAAGTTGTTTCCGATAGACCCTCGGCTCAAGGTAAAAGAGGAATAGCATTGCATGAACTAGAAATACACTTAAGCTCCTTGTTTGTTTTCCTTTCTTCAAAGGAGACAATAAGTTCTCCAAAATATCCTAAAAACCACCCATGTTGCAAAAACTAAAGAGAACATCACTTGTCCCACATGATTAATTTCGAGTAAGGATTTTTGACTTTATAAGCAAATGCCAAAAGAAAATAAGTTAAAAAGTGGTTTGCATGTACAATGCCTACTTAAAGTGGAGAGTATATAGTATTCTATCATGTTATATTGCTATATATTAAAAGCACTAGGACTTTGATAATTATAGACCCTAACTAGTTTGAGGTTGTTGTTTGAGATTACTTTAGAGACACCAACAATTAGAAATTGAAATAATAAAGTGTCACCTTTCTAACAAGTTTAAACTTTTAGACATGCAATCCACATATTTCAACATGGGATCAAAGTATGCACCTTATCATTCTAAAAAAAAAAGGGGAATCAAGGTAAGCCGAGGTTCTAGATTCGAGCCACACAACCGTTCATTGACACACTATCCTAGTATAATTTTACAAGTGGGGTCTAAGGAGAGTAGTGTTTACACAGAGTTTACCCCTACCGTGAGGGAAAGAGGGTAGTGTGTACACAACCGTCCATCGACAAAAAACTATAATTTCACGTGTCCAAAAAATAATTTGGACCATATGAGGAGATGTATTGCAGACCTAAACAAATAGAAAATAATATTGTTCTTCCTCTATCAATTTAAGCTTTTAGATATAGTGGTTCGCACATTTCAACCGCCTTAACTAATTACTCAATGTCTAAGCACAAGTAGTAACTACTTGCAATGTCCTCAGCATTATGAACTTGAAAAATAACTCCATGTTCCTCAAATTGCAACAGAACAATTTGGTGTATGTTAAATTTTAAGAAGAAAGAAAAAACGTATACTTAGCAACAAACAATACTTTTACCTGTTGTTGTTCCTCCTCTGGATACCCTTTAACTAATTGCTATATAAACTTGAGTATATATATCTTCATTTTCCAACTTCAAAATTTTCGATTAAAAAAGGAATAATACACAAAAGTGCATGTAGTATAGATTTGCTAATTTTAAATTTTTGCGACTTTAAATCTGTCTGTAATAGTAGAAACTTAAAAATTTGAACTCTTACTTACAATCAAGAAAAGACAAAAACTTGAATCTGTTGGAAACTCCAAAATCTGACAAAATATGGTATTTATACTTGCAAAAATATGATTGCCTTAAAACTCTAAATACTCATTCTTGGCTTTATTATCATCTGCATACATAGAAACCTCCACTATATATACTTCCCTACTAAGTTCATCCTAATGCAACCCAAGATTTCCCCTTTCTCCTCTAAAGATTCAAGCTCATCCAGATAAGCAAAAGGGAAAAAAACAAAACCAAAAAGAAGAGAGAGCTAGATTTCTTAGTTACATTCATATTGGTTCTATTTCATACATTGTACATATTTATGTAAGTTCACTGATTATTTGGTGCTATAATTTCACTAGATATATTCCATTGAGCATAACTTGAGTGACACATTTTTGTTTTTCCACTATTCTAGAACAGCATTTGAAGGAAATATTCAAGAAAACTTGGTCCTGAACAGGGCGAAAAATCTGCATAAATGGCTGCATCAATAAGGGAAAATGAGCTAGTGAGGTCAATGAGCAAAAAGGCAAGTTTTGCATCAGCTAGTAGAAAAGGATCATGGGCTTCAGCAAGTATTCGCGACGCATTTGGTGCACCAGGAGTGGATGTTTTCGCTAAAAGTGGGAGACAAGATGATGAAGATGAACTTAAATGGGCTGCAATTGAAAGGCTTCCAACTTATGACAGAATGAGGAAAGGAATTTTAAAGCAAGTATTGGATAATGGAAAAGTTGTTCATGAACAAGTTGATGTAGCACATATGGGAATGCAAGAAAAGAAGCAACTTATGGAGAGTATATTAAATGGTATTGATGAAGACAATGAGAGATTCCTTCTCAGGCTTAAAGATCGTATCGAAAGGTGAAAAAATACATGAGCTGTTTTTTTCCAGCTTTTCAAGAATCAAAATTATTGTTGTTTTGGGGTATAAAGTATGAGATAATAAACTTTGTCAAACAGGGTTGGGATAGACATTCCAAGAATTGAAATCAGGTTTGAGCACTTGTCAATTGAAGGAGATGCATATGTTGGCAGCAGAGCTCTTCCAACACTATGGAATTCAACCATCAATTCATTAGAGGTAGTTAAAACTTGCATTATTTGAATCATTTGTATATCTAAGACATTAAAGGCAGCCTAGTGCACTAAGCTCCCGCTATGCGCGGGGTCCGGGAAAGGGCCGGACCACAAGGTTCTATTGTACGCAGCCTTATTTCTGCAAGAGGCTGTTTCTACGGCTCGAACCCGTGATCTCCTGGTCACATGGCAACAACTTTACCGGTTATGCCAAGGCTCCCCTTCTGTATATCTAAGACATTATTCAGAAGATATCTATTCAAGTATTGATACTTCAGTTTAAGTATTACTCCTTGTTTTTTTATGTCTAATAGGGAATTCTTGGTCTTCTGAGGCTTTCTCCGTCTAAGAAGAAATCTGTCAAAATACTGGATGACATTTCTGGAATTGTAAAACCATCAAGGTATGATGTCTTTGTTCTAATATTTAGGCCTCCTTTTATAATATATTTAGACATAGTTGAGTTTCTGACCGTTTGTTATCATTGTTATTTGTAAAAAATTTAAACTCCTATTATTAGGATGACACTGCTTCTTGGACCTCCAGCATCTGGCAAAACTACATTGTTGAAGGCACTCGCCGGAAAGCTGGAACAAGATCTTAGGGTGTGTTATTTTCCTCAAGACAGATAATTCTTGGTGTTTTCAAACTAAAACCCCTGATAACCTTTGTTAACTCTTGACATTCTTGGACTTTTTTTTTTTTTTAAAAATCAATGTAGGTAAAGGGGAAGGTCACTCACTGCGGTCACGAACTCAAAGAGTTCATACCTCAGAGAACTTGTGCTTATATCTGCCAACATGATCTTCATCATGGTGAGATGACAGTAAGAGAGACATTGGACTTCTCGGGTCGCTGTTTGGGAGTTGGTGCCAGATATGAACTGCTAGCAGAGCTTTCGAGACGAGAAAAAGATTCAGGAATCAAACCGGATCCTGAGATAGATGCATTCATGAAAGCCATATCAGTAGCTGGACAAAAGACCAATTTGGTCACCGACTCTATTCTCAAGGTCTGATTTCCCCTCCTACAATATGAAGTTCCATTTATTTTCCTCATATGTTAGGGTGACTAACAAGATTTCTGCACCAGATACTTGGATTGGATATTTGTTCTGATACAATGGTGGGTGATGAAATGAGAAGAGGTATTTCTGGTGGACAAAAGAAGCGTGTAACGACAGGTATATGATGAATTAAACTAGTCAAGTTCTAAAGTTGGTTTCCATCATTTACTTAAAGGTTGTTAATGGATATGAATGCAGGAGAAATGTTGGTTGGTCCTGCAAAAGTTTTTTTGATGGATGAAATATCGACTGGTCTTGACAGTTCAACAACATTTCAAATAGTCAAATATATGAGACAGATGGTTCATATAATGAATGTGACCATGATAATATCTCTACTTCAGCCAGCCCCGGAAACCTTTAATCTATTTGATGACATTATCTTGCTTTCAGAAGGGAAAATTGTCTACCAAGGTCCACGTGAACACGTTCTTGAGTTCTTCGAAAGTGTTGGATTTAAATGTCCTGAAAGGAAAGGAGTCGCTGATTTTCTTCAAGAGGTTACTTCCAAGAAAGATCAAGAACAATACTGGTCCAAAAAGAATGTTCCCTATCAATATGTATCAGTGCATGACTTTGTTGAACAGTTCAAATCTTTCCATATTGGGCTGAAGCTTTTCGGTGAAGTTCATGTTCCTTATGACAGAAGTAAAACCCACCCTGCAGCATTGGTGAAAGTAAAATATGGTATCTCTAACAAAGAACTTTTCAAGGCATGCTTGTCAAGGGAGTGGTTGCTGATGAAACGAAACTCCTTCGTCTACATTTTCAAGACTGTTCAGATCACAATCATGGCTATCTTTACATTCACTGTATTCTTTAGAACGAAAATGAAGCACGGTGAAGCAGAAGATGGAGGAAAATTTTATGGTGCACTGTTTTTCAGCCTTCTCAATGTGATGTTCAATGGCATGGCTGAGCTTGCAATGACTATTTTCAGGCTACCTGTCTTTTTTAAACAGAGAGATGCTTTGGTTTATCCAGCTTGGGCTTTTGCTCTTCCAATTTGGCTCCTTAGGATCCCCGTCTCGCTGATGGAATCAGGAATATGGATCCTTCTCACATACTACACTGTTGGATTTGCACCTGCAGCTGATAGGTATGTCCACTATATAGCATGTTTGGCCGTGCTTCTAAAATCAACTTATTTTGAAAAGTGTTTTTCAAAAAAAAAAAAAAATTTGGGTGAGAAGCAGTTTGTGTTTGGCTAATCAATTTGAAAAGCACTTTTAAGCAGCAATTATGTTTGGTCAAGTTTTTAAAAAGTGTTTCTAAATGTATTTTTCTCAACAGTACTTTTCAAAAATGTGCTTTTGGAAGAAGTTACTTTTTTTTGCTTTTCAAAAACTGTTTCTGCTTCTATTCAGAAATACTTTTTTTCCTTCTAAAAGCTTGGCCAAACAACTTAACTTTGGAAAAAAGCATTTTTGGCCAAAAAAAGCACTTCTGGCCAAAAAGAAGCACGGCCAAACAGGCTAATAGTCTCTTTTGATAGATCCTATAGGTGACAATGTCAGATTTTCAAAGTTCACTAACAAGTTCATCAACTTAAACAGGTTTTTCCGGCAGTACTTGGCCTATGTTGGTATTCACCAGATGGCGTTGGGACTCTTCCGTTTCATTGCAGCGCTTGGAAGAACACAAGTTGTGGCCAACACACTTGGTACCTTCACATTGTTGTCAGTTTTTGTCCTTGGTGGATTTATCATTGCCAAAGGTTAGCAACTGAAAGATATATTAGCTAATGAAGTAAAACTAGTTAATCATTCCAAGATTGGAATTTCATCATACTGTGATTCTGATATAAGCAACTGGTTGTTCCAATAGATGACCTCCAACCTTGGATGAAATGGGCCTATTACCTTTCCCCTATGTCATATGGACAGAACGCTATAGTTCTTGTTGAATTTCTTGACAAAAGATGGAACAAGGTAAATTAGCATAGTTACATTTTAGATATTCATTTTTGATCTCTATCTTTAGATATTCTAAGAATATGTTGCTCTCTTTCAGCCCAATAAGGATCCAAGCTTTCCAGGAAAAACAGTTGGAATAGAGCTTCTTAAAGCCAGAGGGATGTTTACAGAAGACATTTGGTACTGGATTTGTGTCATTGCACTTTTCGCGTTCTCATTGTTTTTCAACCTCTGCTTCGTTGCAGCACTCACGTACTTAAAACGTAAGAGATGGCACTTGGTAGTTATTTTCTTACTATGCTTGGACACTATCTTTGGTTTTGACCCTCTTTTATAACTTGATTGCAGCTCTTGGAGATACTAAATCTATTATGGTGAATGAAGAACACAGTCAAAACAAGGAAAAGAAGATCAAAGTAATTCCAGATGAAGGTTCAAGATTAAGACCTTCTCTTTGTTCAGGAATTTGAATTACTATATCAAAAGAATGCCATTGAAGTGCTTCAGCTTCTTATTTATCTGTTTTGATATATTAGGAATGAACACTTCAGAAGGTATAAATTCAAACAATGCAGATAGTGCAACCAACAAAAAGGGCATGGTGCTGCCATTCCAGCCTTTGTCCCTTTCATTTGAAAATGTGAATTACTATGTTGATATGCCTGCTGTAAGTTCTTATCTCTTCTCTACTAACTAGAATCTAATGTTGCCTGTATAGTCCTAACTGGTCAGTGAATGATGTCTGAATCAGGAAATGAAAAGTCAAGGAATTGAAGAAACGCGACTCCGGCTTTTGCGAGATGTGAGTGGTGCTTTTAGACCAGGTGTGCTAACAGCATTAATGGGTGTGAGTGGTGCTGGAAAGACTACTTTGATGGATGTTTTAGCTGGAAGGAAAACTGGTGGATACATTGAAGGGAATATCTGTGTTTCTGGTTATCCAAAGATCCAAGAAACCTTCGCTCGAGTTAGTGGCTACTGTGAACAAAATGACATTCATTCTCCACATGTCACTGTTTATGAATCTCTTCTATACTCCGCCTGGTTGCGTCTTCCTTCAGATGTGAACAACGAAACTCGAATGGTATAGCTTTAGATTTTCTTTGGTAGAATGATGATGTCTATCAAAATATGTTAGTACCTTTATTTTCATCGACTGAGCAAGCATTGACGAATCCCTCGTTTGGTTCAGATGTTTGTGGAGGAAGTGATGGAGTTGGTTGAGCTTACATTATTGAGAGACTCTCTAGTTGGACTTCCAGGAGTTGATGGTTTATCGACTGAACAAAGAAAGCGGCTTACTATAGCCGTGGAGTTGGTTGCTAATCCTTCAATCATCTTCATGGATGAGCCTACGTCGGGTCTGGATGCTCGAGCTGCTGCAATTGTAATGAGAGCTGTAAGGAACACTGTGGATACAGGGAGAACTGTAGTTTGCACAATTCATCAACCAAGTATTGACATATTTGAATCATTTGATGAGGTACTAACTTCTTGAATCTAGTCCACATCATCTATAACTAGTTCATAGATTCGTCACCTTGGACTGGATTTATCATGACTACAATGTCACTATCTATGCAGTTATTCTTGATGAAGAGAGGAGGACAAGTCATTTATGCTGGACCCCTCGGTCGCAATTCTCAGCACTTGACAGAGTATTTTGAAGTAAGATGATACTACATTTTGTAAAATAGTTACCATTCTATTATAAGTCATCGATAGTCATGCAAATGATCGTTTATACCAACTTTTTCAGTCTGTTCCTGGGGTTAACAAGATCAAAGATGGATATAATCCTGCTACTTGGATGCTTGAGGTCAGCGCTGCATCCGTTGAGTCTCAACTTGGTGTAGACTTTGCAGAAATATTAACCAACTCTGATCTGTACAGGTATGAGAATATGACAAATGAAACTGATCCATTACTATTATTCATTGTTCTATTCCCTACATCCAACTCTAGCTCATACAAAATCTTCTCCTCAAATTCTCCAAATTTGCAGGAGAAATGAAGAACTGATTAAGCAACTTAGTACTTCAGCACCAGGATCCAAGGACCTGTATTTCCCTACTAAGTACTCTCAGCCCCTATTGACTCAATTCAAGGCATGTTTCTGGAAACAACATTGGTCTTATTGGAGGAATCCACAGTACAATGTCATCAGATTTTTCATGACAACAGTCATCGGAATTATATTTGGCGTCATTTTCTGGGGCAAAGGAGGAAAATTGTGAGTCATTCTCCTAAAACTTGAATTACTAAGCTTCAATCTTTTAGCACTCAAAGTGGATCAACTCTTAACCAAACTATTCTTTCTATCAGCGAAAAACAACAGGACCTTTCAAATCTAATGGGAGCAATGTATGCTGCTGTTCTGTTTCTTGGAGGAACAAACACTTCTGCTGTTCAATCTGTTGTGGCTATTGAGAGAACAGTCTTCTATCGCGAAAGAGCAGCAGGGATGTTTTCAGCTTTGCCATATGCTTTTGCTCAGGTATATGAACTGACCATCTAGTTTATATGAATTGTAAGCGTAGATTATGTCAACAAAATCAAGCTCATTATATGTTCCTTTATAGGTTACTGTGGAAACAATCTATGTCGGGATCCAAACTTTCCTTTACAGCCTAATTCTTTACTCAATGATTGGATTTGAGTGGCAAGCTGACAAGTTCTTCTGGTTCTATTACTACGTGTTCATGTGCTTCGTCTACTTCACACTTTACGGAATGATGCTTGTAGCTCTCACTCCAAATTATCAGATAGCAGCAATTGTCATGTCTTTCTTCCTCAGCTTCTGGAATCTCTTCTCTGGTTTCCTCATTCCTAGGATGGTAAGTGAAATCTTGATATCCCAATTATTCTTCCTTTCACAAACTTAAAAAATAAAATAAAATAAAAAACAGTCTGGTGCACTAAGCTCCCACTATGCGCGGTGTCCGGGGAAGGGCCGGACCACAAGGCTCTCTATTGTACGCAGCCTTACCCTGCATTTCTGCAAGAGACTGTTTCCATGGCTCGAACCCGTGACCTCCTGGTCACATGGAAGCAACTATTAATCTAATATTTGTGACATGTTTATACTATGATGCAGCAAATTCCAATATGGTGGAGGTGGTACTACTGGGGTTCACCAGTTGCATGGACAATATATGGTCTCATTACATCTCAATTGGGAGACAAAACAGAACTTGTTCATGTTCCTAGTCATGATAATGCCCCTAGTTATCTTCCATTGAAGGATTATCTCAAGGAATATCTTGGTTATGATTTTGACTTTCTTGGTGCAGTTGCTGCAGCACATCTTGGTTGGGTACTTCTATTCTTCACTGTCTTTGTATATGCCATCAGAGTTCTCAACTTCCAAAAGAGATAAAAGTCAAGAAAACCTCCAAGTTTGAATTGTTCAGCTCTATACACAACTAGTTCTATTGTTCTTTTCTTCATCTCCTTTAGGATAATTCAAGGGAAATAATGTAGGTACCATTGTGAAATAATGTATGTAGCATTTATAATCTTGTTTTTGTTTGCGATAATTGTAAATTTTCATTCTTCCAAATTTGTATCAATTGCTGTTATTTATATGAAACAAAAAACAACGCTCATTCAACTAGTACTGGTATTGCGTCCATTTTTCCTTTTCTGCTTGGTTTCGAGCTTAATATTTAAGTTTATTTGAAAATAAATAAAACTCTCTCTTGCATTGGATTAAGCATTGCATCGCTTCCTCCTCTGTGTGCTTTGATTCAAGCTTAATTTATGAATTTCATTGGGAAACAAATGAATCAACTCTCTTATTTTGGATAGGATTTAAGTTATACATAAATACTAATTGTTTAAAGACATTTTACAACTATCAGTTATCACTATAAGTGATTGCAAGTTAGTTACTATTTTTACCATTGTATGAGATTGTGAAAATATTTTCTACATCTGCAATACATAGAACTTAAACTCCGAGAGGATATTGATCAACTTCAGCCTCGACTACTGAAACATAAACATTTACTTTCCACTAATTTCCTGTCAATTCTAAAATGAATACAGAAGAGACTAGTTCAAGGCCGTTTATAGATGTAAACCAAAATAAGCTCAGATAAAAAAGATGGGAAAGGTAACTGATGAACTCCAGCCACCATGCAGGGTTTTGGCTTACCCCTGTTATGTGCTTGATTTGCACCAAAAGTTTTACAAATGCAATCGACAGCACAAATGTAGCAAAGGAAAAGCCATAGTAAAGTAATAAGAGAAGTAGCATAAGCTTGCATACAGGTTCTGGAGTTTGACAAAAGCTGTGGATATGAACAGAGTTTTACACAATTCACAATCTTTTAGTTTTCTTTGTACCTTTCTTCCATCCTCCTATCTACACTGATTTCTTTTTTCCTCCTTTCTTTTTCTGATCTTTTGTGTTCCAAAAGGTTGACGGCTGGAGGGGTTCTCCCGAGCTGCAATGAAAACTTTAACCCTTAATCTCCCTCAACAGGGTTGACAGGAGCATCTACAAAATCATGAATCTCCTTTTTACTCTTGATTAAACATTTTCTTTTGGTGTCATTATCAACTTTATCCAAGTCTTCAGCTATTCCCAAGTAACCATAGAGCAAAAGTTCCTCAACTTCATCCCCCTTCACGTTTTTGTTCATGCCTTTGCCCTTGGTGGAAGTTGCGATTCCAAAGCCTGTCCTTCCGCGTTCTTCTCCCATGAAGTAGTAATGAAGCTTTTCTGCATCCTGAAAGCCAGGAATAGTGCCCAAGAACTTCACCAGTAATACACTACCATTACCAGGCTTCCCCAAACAAACCTTCATTCTACCACCGCTAAAACCTTTACCTGCAGTTGAAGAGTACAGAGAAGCGAGAATATTGTCATCAAACACAATGATACAAAGAGGTCGGCTCTCCAAGAACAACTGAAAGAAACTTCCTAATCTGCAGAATACATAAATGGATTGCTACTGATATTAGATGAAAGCAGGGCATCACCCTTCTCATAATAACATCCCCCTCTTGAGGCACAAAACTCAAAACCAGATAAACAAAAAAGTTGTACAACACACGCACCTCTCAGAAAGTCCTCCACAGCTTCAGTAGTCATGACTTTTCGCCCATCTAGGCCAGTAACCAAAGCAAAGCAGTTATGTATAACAACCACTGGTGGCCAAAGAATAAGATCTTCTTTTTGGGCTAAAGCAGTAGGGGCAGGAACAGCCACTGGCGCCCATAATTTTCCCTCAGAGGGTGCATCACTGTTCCACCCCATTAGGACACATATTGCATTGTGAAGACCCAAGTGTTTTGCTTTCAACCCCACCTTTTTTGACATAAAACAATGTTTCGCCAAAGCTCGAGTATCTGTGAACTCTTTTGATTGACTGAGAAAGTACAATTATTTAGCAATTGCAAGATAAAAGTAGTACACGGCAATACATACAAGATAAATTCGGAGAACTAGTTGGGCCATGCAAAAATGTCCATGTGAAGACAAAACAAAAAGTGATATCACCAACCTACTCCAGCACAAAAAAGAAACATTCAAAAGTCAAGAGGGCAACAGGGTATCAAGCATCCTTATCTGACTAGGCGGCGGTTCCAATGTTTCCTGGTTAAACTGAGTCCTTGGCGTGTACTAACCAACAGAACCAAAACAGCTTAAAATAACCATCTCCTCAGGAACTACACCTTCAGAAGCCTGTAACTATATCAAGCTTTTGTTTTATTTTATTGTTATTGCCTATGAAGTTTGTTTTTCTTTTCCTTTATTATATCTTGGCGGCACAGCATCTCCATAACCTTGTTTGTACTTTTTAATGTGAGCTTGCTTATACTTTTCTATATCTTAATAGAATCTGCAGATTCCTCTTACAAAGAACAATGTATTCAGCTGCTTATTACAATAGTGGAAAAAGCATAAGCATACAGAGTATGATGTCCAGAAGAATTTGACCACAATTAGAACTAAAAACTACCCCCAAGTACTTCAATAAACTTTGTCCATCTGCAGAAGAAAAAATGAATTTAACAGAACCTTCTTCAGTTTCAAATTTTATCTTCTTCTTGCTGCCACTATAACTTTATTTTTTTGAATCAGTAACACATTCATATCTTTGATAAAGAAGCAAGTGCACGGTTATGCACAACTTTTGTCTCCAACATATTCTAGAACAGCAAATGGATCTTTGTTCCATTTCTCCAACATAAAAAATAAAAAGAGATGAATTCCTAGACCCCTTTTGCTGCCATCAGTTCAAAGTAGGACAACGCTTATAGTTGAAGTTCAAGACGCAAAAAGATTTAGATACGTTTTTCTATAACTGCTTCTATTTTCTGAGAGGAGTACCCTGCAAATAAATGTTTTCTATTTTCTGATCGTTTTCCAGGAGAAATAAAGCACTACCAATGTATTTCCAGCCTACCATTTCACACTCAAAATCATGTTTTTTAAAAGGTTCTTGACCAGTTTGATCACTAAAACCAAACCTCAATTGAAACTTCATGTAATCCGGTTAAGTTTAAGGAAAATCGAGAGAAGAAAGGCAGGATTTCAAGAATTTGATATTGAGTTCCGTATCAAATAGAATTTGATATTGATCTGACCAAAGCATAGAAATGGGTTGAAGCAACTAAGATTTGACCATCCTCATAGAAGTTACAGAATATATGTTAACGATGTTACAGTTCTGCTGGCCCATTCTCACAATTCACCTGATCAAACAATATCCTATGAGTTCTACATAATAAGAACTGAATAATTGGCAGAGAGAACGTAAATATTTCCTGATTTTGGACCCATGTCATAAGTTGAGCATCAGCATAATTTGTAATTCCATTTAATAATAATAATCCAAATAAGCTACTAAAAGATAGCAAAACCAATTTCGAGAATTCAAAATAAATTTATGGAACATGATTCTTGAACAACGTAAATGACCAGATGTAACTGTTTTCTCGAAATGAGAGAGAATGCCACATAGTGATTCAACTAGAACCATACTTGATTCTGCATGCAACACAATTTCACAGAAGCGATTATAATCTACTTAAAGAAATTCAGAACATGTGACATTTTGAAGCATCCAAATGGCAACGGATTATATTTATACTAATAAGCCATAAGCTTAAAGTTCAAACACTAAAAAGGAGACAGACCTCTTGGGACAAACAATGCAGTATAAGCTACCAGCCCTCCCTTGCTCCTTGTACCTTTTCTGAGTAGAAACACTCTCACTCAACTTTTTGGTGGAATATAGGAAGAACTTATGTACCAGTTGCTTAAATTCAAGTGAGTCTTCAGGCAACTCTGCACAAGCTACCTGATCCTTTAGCCCTTCAACTATGTGGTCAGATCCTTCTGCTTTTTTATCATCTTTGCCTCTTATCCAAACATTTTTTGTTAGATGGTGTTTCCTATTACATTGAATTGAAACATAAGGTCTCAGTGAACTGAGATTCTCATGCACCTTTTGCTTTTTACCAGGATTATATGGTCTAATAAGGTGCCCCTGCCCCTGATTTATTGAACTGTGATACGACAATAAGCCATCAGCGCTGGTAACTCTACCGTAAAGGTCCCCGCTGTATGTCTTTTCTGCCTTTCCAAACCATTCGTCATCCTCAAAGCTCTCAGGCGACAGTAAGCCACTGCTGTCTTGATCATCCCACACCTCGTTTCTACAATCTAAATCTTGATTTCTAGCAATGTTTTTCTTCCATTTACTGCACACAACCTGTCTAGACTTATGCCCCATTGTTTCTTCATCTAAAATGTATTTCCTCTTTACTGACCTAGTTGGATAACAATCGGGGCCAATTACACCTGATTCGATTTTCTTTAATTGTATCCTATCTCCAAGCATTTCCATTTCATGTTCGTGCCGTGGTGATCTCCTCCACCTCTCAACGTAGGATATATGATGTCCATCCTTGCTACTATGGTAATCCAGTCGCCTACGAGGAATCTCTTCATGACAGGGAACATCCAAATTTTCTCTGTCTGATTCTCTTACATTTCGCATATCAACATTAGTATCACCAGGATCCACATAAAACTGACCTTGGCTTGATCTCACTAATGATCTGGCATCCAGAAGGTTCATTGAAACTGATTGTTTGGTCAATGAATGGTGATCCCATGAACTGCTGTTAATGACATCTCTTCGAGGAAACTCAGCATCATCAGTATTCTCTCTAAGGGGTGGTTCCAAATAAATTGGTGCCCGAGCATGCCTTTTGTCAAGTACTGCTTGTCCAAGCATACTAGTTCTTTCATATGAATGACCATAATCACTAGTATCTCTTTGCCTACCTTTAGGATATAAATAATCCATATCGTCACCCGTAGGAGGACTAACTTTAGCATACTGGTAGCTTGTACGTTCCTTATGCCCAGCTGCATATTCTTCAAGGGTATTATAACTGTGATTTTCACCATATTCATTGAGATATGATGGTTGTCTAAGCTTTGTGGAACTCCTTGAATGAATATCCCCAAGCAAATGCATATCATCTTGAACCACAGGGGCGTAATTCATCCTAGAGATTCCAGAGGATGTGGTCACACGTTCCTTATACTGAGAGGAGGCAGCAACATTCTTAGACCGGGATGCTGACTCCAAGTAGTGCGAAACATCCTTGAGATGAAATCCAGATCTTTCCTCTCTTTCAATCATTTCAATTGCCGACAATTTATCAAGAAGGAAAGGATCAGGGAAATGAGAAACCTCGTCTCTAAGCCTAATCTGTTGGGGTTGCACATGGACCGATAAAGGCCTCCTTGCAGTCTCCACATATTTTGAGGTAGATTGAGAGTCAAAGGGCAAAGTATGACCTCCTCGGCTCGACCCATCTTCCAAATACAACAGTTTTTGTCTGTCCAACCCATGATGATGCATACTACCCAAAACTCTCTCTTGATTCTCATTACGGCCTTGAACACTTCTAGCGCTATCATATTCATAATCATAATTTACACCAGCGCCTCTAGCTTCATATCTGTCCTCATCATCAAAGAACTCATCATATCTTCTCCTTGTCTCATTCCTACTACTCAAAGAAGCCTGATAATGATGTCGAGGCTTCTTCTCATGCACGTGTCGATAAGCAAGAGACTTCAACTGAGGATGCATTTTGTTAACTCTATCACTAAATTCTTCATCCTTCTCCATTAACCCGCTCCTAGATTCAGGCTTCATTATATCACCTCTATCACGAAAATCTTCATCCTTCTCCATTAAACCGCTCCTAGATTCAGGCTTCATTATATCACCTCTATCACGAAAATCTTCATCCTTCTCCATTAAACCGCTCCTAGATTCAGGCTTCATTATATCACCTCTATCACGAAAATCTTCATCCTTCTCCATTAAACCGCTCCTAGATTCAGGCTTCATTATATCACCTCTATCACGAAAATCTTCATCTCTTTCCATTAATCCACTCCTCAACTGGAGTTCCATTATATCACCTCTCTCACTAAAATCTTGATCTCCATCCACTAACCCATGCCTCAGCCGGGTCTCCACTATATCACCTCTATCACTAAATTTTTCCTCTCTTCTCATTAATCCACTCCTCAACTGGGGTTCCATTATATCACCTCTATCACTAAAATCTTGATCTCTATCAATTAATCCACTCCTAAGCCAACTAACTCGGCAGGGCCCTTCCTCTTTCTGAGGGCTCGGGCTCAGACTCCTCGGCCTACGTGAAAACTGTTCCATTCCCCCACTATGACGCATGAAGTAAGGCTCAGAACCCAATTCAACTCCATGATCATGCATTCTTAACCTCTCAACCCTATAGGCTCGTCCTGCAAAATCATCATGCTCCACGCGCCCCATTTCTTCTTTTCTTTTCTTTTTTTCTTCAGAACTACAACAGTAAAGAACAAGTGCTCCAAAGTTAGTACAGAAGGGTGGGGGGTAAGGGGACAATGAGCATATACACAAAATTTCACTTCTTCAGTAACACTTTGAAGAAGCTATAGCATTAGCAGTGTCCGTTCGTTTTTTTCTCCCTTTTTCCTTTTTCTCAACTTTAATCCACTGGAATAATCGTTTTCTCTTTTATAAGAACAAATATTTATTTAAGCCCTAACCCTAACCTAGTGAGATTTGATATGGTTCATTAACCCTTACTTCATGCACAAATAAGGAAGAGCAATATTAAACCTTTGGATAGTGAAGTGCAGAGACGCCATGAACGATCATAGTAGAGAGTATCAACCGCCAATACATAAAATTGTTAGCGGATTTGAGGGAACTTTCCTTTTTTAATCGGAACTAGCTCGGACATTATTAGCCTGTTTGGCGTCGCTTCTTTTGAGTCAAAAATATTTGTTTTCTAAAACTAAAGTCTCCTTTTGAAAAAGAGAAACACAAGCAGTTTATAAGGAATAGAAAATAAAAATAGCTTCTCTCCGAAATAATTTTAAAAAAAAACATATTTAGAAGTATTTTTACAAGTTTGACCAAACATTAATTGCTACTCAAAAGTACTTTTCAAACTAAATAGCCAAATATAAATTGCTTCAAACCAAAATTACTTTTTTTGAAAAGTATTTTTGAGAAAAGCACTTATCAAAATAAGTTGATTTTGAAGCTTGGTCAAACAGGCTATAAAGAATAATAATCATATCAAACATTCATGATCTTATTTGTTTGAATATATTAGATTATCCATTTTAACAAAATTATAATTGTCGACTTATCTCTGTGTAACTACCCTTATAATAGAAAATATATGTAATTAAATTAAACGAATCATATAATCATCGAATAATTGTTGGATGATACTCAAATATCATACTCCTTTTTCAATTTATGTGGCGGTGTTTTAGCATGGAGTTTAAAAATAAGGAAAGACTTTTGAAATTTGTTTTAAAAAAATCATAAATATTTGTGTGCCTTTAAGTCAATTGAGGGTAAAGTATAAACTCGACATATATATTATTTCTAAGTAAGGAAGGTGATATTCTTTTTGAGACCGACTAAAAAGGAAAGACAACACCAACAACAACAACAATCTAGTGAAATCTCACCAGTGGGGTCTGGGGAGTAGTGTGTACGCAAACCTTACCCCTACCCAGAAGAGCTAGAGATAATGTTTCCGAAAGACCCTCGGCTCAAGAGGACAAAAAGACAAAAGGAGACAATATCAGTATCACCATAGAAATCATAGAAAAAATAGGAACAACATGAAATCCAGAAGAAAGATGCAAAGCAAAAACGATAACTAGTAAATAAGCCCAGCACTGAAACGCAAAATAGTAAGACACGACATTGCTACTAGCTAGCTTAGACAAAAACCCTACCAGACTAGTCTCACAACGGTACGAAGTAAGGCAAGACTCAACTACCTCCTAACCTACAATCCTAGTACTCGACCTCCACATCTTCCTATCAAGTGCCATGTCTTCAGAAATATGAAGTCTCGCCATGTCCAGCCTGATCACCTCTCCCCAATACTTCTTCGGTCGCCCTCTACCTCTTCTCGTGCCCTCCACAGCCAGCCGCTCACACCTCCTTACTAGGGCATCTGGGCTCCTCCTCTGTACATGCCCGAACCATCTGAGCCTCGCTTCCTGTATTTTGTCGTCAATGGGAGCCACACGCACCTTCTCTCGAATTTCATCATTCCTGATATTATCCATCCTAGTGTGCCCGCACATCCACCTCAACATCCTCATTTCTGCTACTTTCATCTTCTGGATATGTGAGTTCTTAACAGCCCAACACCCAGCCCCGTACATCATGGTCGGTCTTACCACCGCTTTATAGAACTTACCTTTGAGTATCGGTGGCACTCTCTTGTCACACAGGACTCCAGATGCTAACCTCCACATCATCTATCCTACCCCAATACGGTGTGTGACATCCTTGTCGATCTCCCTTCCCCCCTGGATAACCGAACCAAGGTACTTGAAGCTGCCTCTATTTGGGATGACTTGTGAGTCAAGCCTCACATTCACGCCCACTTTCCTCGGCTCAGCGCTGAACTTACACTCCAGGTATTCCGTCTTCGTCCTGCTCAGCTTGAAATTCTTAGACTCAAGAGCCTGTCTTCAAACCTCCAGCCTCTCGTTAACACCGACCCGCGTTTCATCAATCAGAACTATGTCATCGACGAATAGCATGCACCATGGCACCTCCCCTTGAATATGGTGTGTTAACGCGTCCACACCAGGGTGAATAGGAATGGACTGAGCGCAGAGCCTTAGTGTAGCCCCATAACAGCCGAAAAATGCTCAGAGTCGCCTCCTACTGTCCTTACCCAAGTCTTAGCCCCATCATACATGTCCTTAATCGCCATAATGTAAAGAACCGACACATCTTTTGCCTCCAAGCATCTCCAGAGAGTGTCGCATAAATTGAGACGGGTGAAATAATTATATAATTTATGCTACAAAGAATCTAAAAATATAACATGATTCAAAACGAATAAGAATACATTATAATTAAATGAATCTAAAAATGCTTTATTTACTATTTTTCTAACTTCATTTGTTATTTATTCATCATTGTCATCGTAATCATCATTATTAAAATTTTCGATTCCTTCCAACTCGTAATGAAGACCATAAAGTGGTTCTTTTGTAAATATATATTTATTTAGAAACAGTCCCATATGAAAAAAATAATTCGCCATAGCTTTTAATAATTTAACAAAGAATAATGTGAAAATTATCTTCCATTGGATTAGAAGGTATTTTGTCTGTTGGGGATAGAGTCAAAATAATTATTGGGATGATCACTTTTTGTTCAACATGTTTTCTGATAAAGTCTTAATTTAGTAACTCGATTTATAAGTCTTACTTATTTTATGAAATCTTATAGCTTTTAATTAGATATGTGGATTATAAATATCGATATTATATTCTTACTTTTGTATACATCTACATATATTACTTTTGTACATATATAACTCAAATCAATATAATTAAATTTTATATTTTATCTTTAGTACGTAAAAATCTTAAAATCTTCATTCCATGTTTCAAATTGGTAGAGAGTTACATCAATTGCAACGACTTGTACTATTCGGGCATCAAAGAAAATGATACTCCTGTAATTGTTTTTGTCAAAAAACGTTATTGTTGGAGAAATCAAATAAATTTTAGTTAATTGCTTTATAAGATATTCTTAAACATTTTTGACTTGTAAGTGCAATACTACATTCATGATTTTAGAAGAACATTACGTTTATTAATTGAAATTTTTGTTTAAAATAATGTCCTTTACCATTATTATTCATGCTTTTCATAAAATTGTTTATCTTTCAATTTAAAATAATTGTTTTTATATTCCAGTCCAAATTCGAAAACTTTATATATAGAAAGTGTTAAGTTTACTAATTGAAAAATTTTGTTTAAATAATATCTTCACCATTATTCTCATTGCTTTTTAAAAGGATGTTTATCTTTTAATTCAGAATAATTATTTTTATATTTCAAGAGCCCGTTTGGATGGGTTTGTTTTAAGTGATTTTTAAGCCAAAAGCCATAAGTTA
Organism: Nicotiana otophora; assembly: GCA_000715115.1. Taxonomy (NCBI): domain Eukaryota; kingdom Viridiplantae; phylum Streptophyta; class Magnoliopsida; order Solanales; family Solanaceae; genus Nicotiana; species Nicotiana otophora. Next base: position 104,739 of record AWOL01S0017665.1, read on the forward strand.
GGAATTCTACCTATTGGCTTTTGGCTTATTTTTATCATTTTAGCTTAAAAATAAGTGCTTAAAGTACTTTTTTACTTTATCTAAACACTACAAAATGGTTTAAAAGCTATTTTGGCTTAAAAGAACTTAAAATAAGCCAATCCAAACGGGATCTAATTCAATTCAAAATCCTCATATATAGATTCAAATACTTATCTTTTAATTCAAATTTAATTTTATTACATAGTCTAACAGATATTATCTTAAAATTATCAAGTGACTTTTTATTAGCTTGCCACTATGTACTTGGCATATATTTATTATATATATATATATATATATATATTACAATTATACTCCAAGCATACCAAATAAATAACAGCTTTTGTTATTTGCAAAGGAGAAAAGTGCATAAAAAGATTTGAAGATAAGCAATGAGAATTAATCCATAATAAAAGACGAAGTACAACTCAATTCGACATTCTTTCTAGGTATACATATCATTTCAAGTCATGTTCTTTTGAGTATACACTAATGAGAAAATGACTCAGAGATTAGCACCTCCTTCCTTAGCTTTCTTAGTCAAAGATATATGTCTACATTTAAATAGCAAAAAATTTGAAAACAAAAAGAATATGAATAAAGTTCTAAGTACAACAAAGAAAGAAATGAATGAACATTTAGAATAATAACATATAAAGGTTACAATTTTTTTTCAAAGTATCATAAATAAGAAAGAAAAAAGAGAATACACAATACCATTGCTTCAACGGGAAAGGCAATACAGGAGAGTTTGCACAACTTTTAGATCTGACATGCTTTCTTATTTCCAGAAAGAAGAGTATATATACATGAGTTTAAGCTCATACTCCCTAAAATCTCTCCTAAGAATATTATCAGAATACCATATTCCTATAATATTTTCTAGAATACCACATCTCTAACAAATATAGATACACAATATATAGTTACTATATTTACAGATCTTGCTTAATAAAAATAGATCCAGCTCTCTAGATTCAACAATGAAGCACGAATGGAAATTTGTAAGGCCAACTAAATTTCTTTTTATAGAATTATTTGGGACTTGTGTGCAAAATTTGGGTTCATTCCGAGTTGATTTGATATGTTTAGGTGCAAGTTTTAGAAGTTGAACGTTAAAAGTTTATTTAAGTTTGATTTGAGGTGCGATTCGTCATTTCGATGTTGTTATGCATGATTTGAGGCCTCGAGTAGGTTCGCGTTATTTTATTGGACTAGTTGGTATATTCGGGCGGGGTCCCGAGTGGCTCGGGTGAGTTACAGACGTGGTTCAGATCGTTTTTCCTTTTGTTGCCTTGTTAAAGAGTTGCTGGTACTGGTGTAGCCGCATCTGCGGAGTCTTGGCCGCTGAAGCAACTTTGCAGATGCGGGTTGTATATCGCAGAAGCGAGGTGAGAGCGGGGTGAGGAAGACCGCAGAAGCGGATTTTTGTAGCGCACCTGCGTGCTCGCAGATGCGAGATTTTGAGCGCAGGAGTGGGAGTTGGCGCAGATGCAGGTCCTTGTGTCGCACCTGCGATGTCGCAGGAGCGGGTGTTTTTCCGCAGGTGCGAGAGCCATTTCTCTAGTGCCTCTCCGCATAAGCGGAACGTTTGTCGCAAAAGCGACGCCGCAGATGCGACGATGCCTGGGCAAATTCTATATATTTCGAGGTTTTGGTTCTTTTATCATATTTTGAGATTGTGGGCTCGGATTGAGACGATTTTGGAAGTAATTTTCACCACATGAATTGGGATAAGTGTTCTCTACTTGGTTTTCATTTTATTTTATGAATCCATCTTCATTTTTGGCAATTTATTGATGAATTTTAAAGAAGAAATTGGGGGTTTTGCCTAAAACTTCATAAAGCAAATTTTTGAGTTTTGAACATCGATTCGGAGTCGGATTTGAGTGAAACTAGTATGGTTGGACTCATAATTGAATGGGTTATCGAATTTTATAAGTTTTTTTGGGTTTTGAGGTGCGGGTCCGGGTTAGACTTTCGGGTTGATTTTGGGCTTTTGATTAAGGAGTCGACCTTTGTCGATTGAGTTTGTTTCTTTTGGCATTATTTAATGTATTTGAGTTTATTTTGACTAGTTTTGAGCCGTTCGTATGTCGGTACGGGCGGGATGACATTTTTGGAGTATCATTTGGCTTGTTCGGTATTAGATTTGGCTTGTTCGAGGTAAGTAACACTTCTAAACTTGGTGCTGAGGGTATGAACCCCTGAATATACGTGATATGTGTTTGGTGTTGAGGTGACGTACATGCTAGGTGACGGGCGTGTGGGCGTGTACCGTGTGAATTGTAACTCGATTATTTCTATGGTACTGTGTAGTTACCTAATCTTATTTGTATTTATGAAATCTCTACGTGCTAGAGTAATTGAGCCGTGATATATGTTATAAACCACGTCTAGGCTATATGCTTATCCTGTTGGGATCCACTAAGGTCATTTCTGTTGTTGAGTTATTTGCTTACATTACAATTACATATTCAGTCATACGCATTCATTTGCATATCATATCTCAGTCTCTGTTACCATTATTGATACATAACATCATCATTTTGGGCTGATTTTCATTACATTGTGAGCCCGAAAGACTGGAGAGATTGATGACTGAGTGAGGTCGAGGGCCTAGTGGTGAGGATATTGATGGGATCGTACTGCATGCTGCAGCAGGTATTATTGATGTATGATGTGATCGGGCTGCATGCCGCATCAGGTATTATTGATTTATGATGGGATCGGGCTGCACGCCGCAATATATTTTATTGATGTATGACATGATTGGCTAGTTATAGCGCTTGTGCTGAAGGAGCCCCTTTGGAGTCTATACACCCCCAGTGAGCGCAGGTACCTATTGAGTGCCGAGCGCGAGTGATTGGGAGTACTGAGTGACTGGGAGGACTGAGTGGATTGATACTCTCAGAGTATGCATATGGTTTTTGTAACGACCCGACCAGTCGTTTTGATCGCTAGTATGTCGTTCAACGGTTTGAGGCCTTGAGTAGCTTCATTTCAGGTATTATAACTTGTATGTATAGTCGGAATTGAATTTCGGGAAGTTCAGAGTTAATTTGGAAAGAAAACTCTCATTTTGGAAGCCTTAAGTTGGAAGAATTTACTAAGGTGTGATTTTTGAGTAAAAAAACCTCGAAATCGAGATTCGAAGGTTCCAACAGGTTTGTATGATGATTTTGGACTTAGGCGTATGTCCGAATCGGGTTTTGGATGACCCGGGAGTGTTTCAGTGCCTATTGTGGAAGTTGGCATTTTTGGAAGGATTTCATAAATTTGGGTTGAAGTGCATTTCAATATTATTGATGTCCGTTTGGGATTCTGAGTCTGGGAATAGCTCCATATGCTGATTCTGGTATTGGGAGCGCACCCAGAAGTGGATTTGGATGTCCGTAGGTCATTTCGGGGTGATTTGGCGAAACATAGAAACTTGAAGGTTTTTGAAAAGTTTGTGTAATGACCCGACCGGTCATTTTGAACATTTGCACTTCGCTCGGTTGTTTGAGGGCATGAGTAGCTCAGTATGGTGTACTTTGACTTGTGTGAATCGTCGGTTTGCAGGTATTTCAGAATCGAATTGGAAAAAAACGAATTTCATTATTGAAGCTTTAAATTGAGAGAGTTGACCAAGTTTGACTTTTTAGCATTTGACCTCGGATTGGAATTCTGATGGTTCCATTAGCTTCGTTAGGTGATTTTGGACTTAGGAGCGTGTCCGGAATGTGATTTGGAGGTCCAGAGTGGAATTAGGCTTGAATTGGCGAAAGTTGAAAATTTGGCGATTTCGGCCGGCAGTGGGAAATTTGATATCGGGGTCGGAATAGAATTTCAAAAGTTGGAATAGGTTCGTAGTGTCATTTGTGACGTGTGTTCAAAATTTGAGATCATTCGGACGTGATTTGGTTGGTTTCGGCATCGGTTGCCGAATTTGAAAATTTAGAAGTTCTTAGGCTTGAATTCGAGGTGGATTTGGTGTTTTGATGTTGTTTTGAGTGTTCCGAAGGCTCGACTTAGTTCATATATTTATATGTGACTCCTTAGTATTATTGGTTGAGGTCCCGAGGGCCTCGGGTTTGTTTCGGATGGTTAGCGGATTGGTTTTTTCTGTGTTGGTGAGTTGCTGAAAATTTGCTGGTGTGAGTTTTCTGGTGTTTTCGCATCTGCAGAAAAAGGGAGCCGCAGGTGCGAGGGTCGCAGGCGCAGAAGGTGGTCGCAGACGCGGAATTTTGGAAGCTGGGGATCGAGCGCAGGTGTGCAAGCTTGGCCGCACCTGCGAGCCCGCATGTGCGAGGAATAAGGCGTAGGTGCGGAGTTTGGGCGTTTAAGTGACTTGCGTAGCTGTAGTTGTTTGGACCACAGGTGCGGTCGCGCGGGTGTGAGTAAAAGGCCGTAGGTGCGAGAAGCCTGGGCAGAAGGTATGTATTGCACACTTCGCGAATTTTGGTGCATTCTTTACCATTTCTATTCGGTTTTGGGATCTTTTCGGAGTGATTTGAAGAGGGAATCAAGGGGGTTTTCATTGAGGTAAGTTACTTGAGCCCTAATACTCGTGTTTATGGTAATTTTTCATTGTTTAATCATATAATTAGTGGAAACTAGGGATGAGAATGAGGGGATTAAGGCTTGGGAATTGGAGAGTTTGATTTGGGGATTTGAGGGATCAAATGAGGTCGGATTTTGATATATTTTGTATGTATGGACTCGTGAGTGGATGAGCTTTCTAGTTTTGTAAATTTTGACGAATTTCGAGAGGTGGCCCCGGGGGTCGGGTTGAGCTAATTTCGGGTTTTGGGCTAATTTGATAGTTTTTCTAGTAGAATTCATTCCATTAGTATATATTGATGGTATTGTACTGATTGTGAATAGATTCGGAGCATTTGGAGGCCGCGTCGAGAGGCAAGAGAATTACGGGGTAGAGATTTGACCGGTTTGAGGTAAGTAACGATTGTAAATCTAGTCCTGAGGGTATGAAACCCCGGATTTCGTATCATACTACTATTTGAGGTGACACACATGCTAGGTGACGGGCGTATGAGCGTGCACTATTGGGGATTGTGACTTGGTCCTTCCTGTGGCAACTGTAAAGTTGCATATTTTGTTGAAACTATATGATATTTATACGTTTTGGAATGAGTTTCTGTAAATTGGGCTGAATGCCATGTTTGGGCCGTGTGCCAGTGCTGTTTGGACACTTAGGGGCCTTTTCTTATTATCCTCACATTGTTTTCAATTGAAAATCTATACTTAGTCATAGTTATACCTGTTTACTGCATAACTCAGTTTTTATTACTTGTTTTTGATGCATATAAATGTTGTTTTGGGCTGAACACCTGTTTTTACTTAAATGCCCGAGTGGCTTGAGAGGTTTATGACTGAGTGAGGCCGAGGGCCTGATTTGTGAAGATATTTATGGGATCAGGCTGCACACCACAACATGTTTGATATAGGCCGAGGTCCTGAGTGATTTATGCCATGATTTGGCTTGATATAGCGTTTGGGGTGAAGGAGCCCCTCCGGAGTCTGTACACACCCCCCAGTGAGCGTAGGTACCTACTGAGTGCGAGTGTCGAGTGCCGAGTGCTGAGTGACTGGGAGACATGAGTGATTGTGAGGTATGCCCGAGTGGCAAGAGTGATTGTGAGGTATGCCCGAGTGGCAAGAGTGATTGTGAGTTATGCCTGAGTGGCACGAGTGACTGTGAGGTTTGTCCGAGGGGTTGTATATGAGTGATGTTTTGCCCGAGGGGCTGTTTATGATTTCATTATTTTTGCTCACCTTTGCATTTTTCCTCTGTTTGAAAACTGTTGAAAAATATCCTTAAATGATTTTTCTGGAACTGGGTTTAAACGAGATGTTTTGATTCAAATCCTGATTTTAAAAGCATGTGGTATTTTACCGAGATTTCATGATATGAACGTTATATGCTTTATTGCTCGTCACTACTGCTCAGTCTTTATTTATTGTTATTACTTACTGAGTTGGCGTACTCACGTTACTCTGTGCACCTTGTGTGCAGATCCAGGTGTAGCTGGACACGGTATCGGTTGTTGATTATTTCTGGTTTCAGATTTTCTCGGGGATAGCAAGGTAGCTGCTTGGCGATCGCAGCCCCAGCTCTTCTCCCTCTTATCTTAATTTAGTTATATTTAGCTGCTTTCCTGGCTGAGTTATCCTTGATATTGTTAAACAGATTGTAGTAGATGTTCATGACTAGTGACTCCCCGATATCGGGCTTTTTTTTTTCGTATTTTTGTTTTGATTTTAACTCCTTTACGAAGGTTTTTACGCTAAATAGCCTTGAAATTATCCTTGAAATAAAAATATCGGTTGGTTTTGGAATGAGTCAGCTTGCCTAGTGCCACGATAGGCGCCATCAAGACAGGTTAGGTATTTGGGTCGTGAGAGTTTGACCGGGAGTGGACTTTTTAATATCGGGGTTGGATTCCGATTCCAAAAATTAGAGTAGGTCTGTAATGTCAATCATGACTTGTGTGAAAGATTTGAGGTCAATCGGACGTGATTTGATAGGTTTCGGCATCGAAGGTAGAAATTTGAAGTTCTAAAGTTCATTAAGCTTGAATTGGGGTGCGATTCATGATTTTAGTGTTGTTTGATATGATTCGAAGGCTCGACTAAGTTCGTAATATGTTTTGGGATGCGTTGGTATAATTGGTTTAGGTCCCGAGGGTCTCAGGTGGATTCCGGAAGGTTTATGGATCGATTTTTGGACTTAAAAATTTTTGAAGCTTAATGCTTCTGGTGTAATCGCACCTATGTGACTTTGGCCGCAGGTGTGAGACCGCGGGTGCGGCGAAGTGCTCGCAGAAGCGAGAATGGACTGGAGCTGGGGGAGCCGTAGAAGCGGACTGGAGAAGCGCACCTGCAAGTGCGCAGGAGCGAGGCAGCCGCTGCCGGTGCGTATTATTGCGCAGATACGCGAGAGCAGGTCGCACCTGCGATGCCTGCAGAAGCGAAAAGGCTTCTGCAGGTGTGAGTTCTTGGCTGGGCAGTGAGGACTGTAGGAGCGGAATGTGGACCGCACCTGCGGAGCCGCAGGAGCGGCTATTGGACAGCATGTGCGAAGGTCGGGCTGGACAGTGTGTTTCTTTAAAATGAGGGTTTGGCTCAATTTCACTTCATTTCCACGGGAGCCGATTTTGGAGCATTTTTGGAGTTCCATCTTCATCAACTATGATGGGGTAAGTGACTTCTTCACATTGTGAGTTAAATACATAATTTTATATGGATTCAAGCATGAAAAATTGTAGGAATTAGGGATTTTGAAGAGAAACCTAGAAATTGGTATTTTTGAATTTTGACCACGAAATTTGGAATGAATTATATATTTGAGTTTGTGGGGTTATGGGTAATAATTATCTTCGAAATTTTTTGGAATCCGGGCACGTGGGCCCGATGATGATTTTTATCGACTTTTCGAGCGGAGTTGAAAATTGTTGTAAATTGAATTATAATGAGTATTAGAGTATATATTTATGAGTTTGCACATTTATTGATTAGTTTTGGAGCGTTGGGGATCAATTTGACTTGTTAGAAGGGCTTGAGAGCCGGTTATGGAATTTCGGAGCGAGGTAAGTCTCCTTTCTAACCTTGTAAGAGGGAATTAACCCCATAAGTGAATCAAATCATTATGTGCTTCTATTTGTGGGGGGCTACGTATGCACGAGGTGACGAGAGTCTGTGCGTAGCTACTATTATGCTTATGTACGGGTAGTCTAGGACCCATATCATGTTGTACTTGCGATGTTGTGCCCTACTTGTTAAATTAATTGTTTAAAACATTTAGAAACTCGATAAAGGAATTGTAAAAAGGTTAAACTTCCTTTACTTGACCGTTAAATGGGAATTTGAAATTCCTGGAATATTTGCCCCTTAATAAATCTTGAATTGATTATTTAATGTGTTTTCTCTTTTGTGAAGCGGGCCGAACGCCTCGGTAGCAGATAGATGCATCTATGGTTCGTGTCGTTCGACCCTCGGCAGTGCACAGTTTAAATATTTATGTTGGATCGGGCCGTACGACCTCAACATGATTTGCGCATGTTTGAATTGGTTGCTTTGGAATTTTTGATAATTGATATTGCTTCATTGGCCTGAGATACAAAATGATAAATGATGAAAAATAAATTTGAAAATTTTTTATTAATAAAAGAATTGTTTACTTATTTCATGATATTGAGCTTACAGCCGTTCTACGTAATCCATGCTAAATTATATCATTGGTATTTTATTTATAGCCCATAGTAAGTGTCGGAGCCGACCCCTCGTCACTACTTCTTCGAGGTTAGGTGGAATACTTACTGGGTACGCGTTGATTTACGTACTCATACTACACTTACTGCACATTTTTGTGCAGGTACATATATGCCTAGTGGCCTTGTGGGCGCAGAGGCGCGGTTATAGCGGGGACTTAGGTGAGCTGCACTCTATACTACGATCCCCAGCCAACAGAGTCTTCTTCAGAGTATTTATATTTTTCCTGTCCAATTTGTATTCCGGACAAATGCTATATTTTATTTTACATTCCTAGTTGATGCTCATGCACTTGTGACACTGGGTTTTGGGGTGATTAGGGGTTGCCCTGTATTGAAATTGTTAAAAATATTATTATTTACACCGTAAAATCCATCTTTTACTCTTTAATTGAAGGAAATATAATTTTAAAAATATTAAAATGAGAATCAAATTAAGTATTTATATTTGGCTTGCCTGACAGTAGGGTCTGGCGCCATCACGGCCTTTAATGAATTTTGGGTCTTGACAGTTTTATCACGGAAATGCATTGCATTTGACATGCACACTTGACTTACATGCATAGAGATGCATTTTCCTCATGCTGTACGATATTGCATCATTCATGACTTCACATACACATGGACATGTAGGCATAGAGATGTACTTTTTCTCATGCCATTTGATAATGAAACATTTACCTGTTGAAAAGTTTTAGAAAAAATCATGATTTTACAAACTTACTCATATTTTGGTTCCTTCGATAAAAAGATTTGGGTTTCCACTGTTATACTTGAAAAACATGCCTATTTTTCGGAACTGTGAACGAGCTGGACATTTTATCTCTAAGTTATTGCGTGTACCACTTTTATTATGTTGTTATGAGTTGTTGTTGGCTATTGGTGTTGGACTTTGACTATTGTCCCACCTCGTCACTACTTTCAACCTAAAGTTAGGTTTGTTACTTATTGAGTACATTTGGCCAGTTGTACTCATACTACACTTTTGCACCTTGCGTGTAAATTTTGAACGTTGATGTTGAACGCTGATGTTGCTGTGTATGATGGAAGCTAGCATTGAAGACGTACCTACATTCCGGTAATAACTGTCTTTTATTCATTCATACACATTGCGTGCAGATTCTGGATGTTGATGTTGCTGTGTATGACGGAAGCTAGCATTGAAGATGTAACGACCCGACCGATTGTTTTGCTTTCTAGATCACTGTTCCCCTAAATAAGAATCCCTGTATGTGCTTTTACTGTTTTATGACTTGCGGGGATGGTTAGTTCAGGATTTGGAAGGGTTCGGGTTGAATCAGAACACTTAGTTCCTTATTATTGGCTTAAAAGGGTTAAGTTTGACTTGGGTCAACATTTTTAGTAAACGACCTCGAAATCAGGATTTTATAGTACCAATAGGTTTGTATGATGATTTTGGACTTGGGCGTGTGTTCGGATCGGGTTTTGGATGACCCGGGAGCGTTTCAGCGCCTAAAGTTGGAAGTTGGCTCATTGAAAGTTTTAAGTGCTTTTAAATTTGGTTTGAAGTAAGTTTTGGTATTATCGAGGTCTGTTTAGAATTATGAGCCTAGGAATAGCTCCGTATGGTGATTTAAGACTTGCACACAAAATTTGGTGTCATTACGAGTAGTTTAAGTATGATTCGGCGCATTCGGAGTAAGTTGGAAGAACTTGAAGTTCATGAGTTGATTCTATTTGGTTTTGGGTTGTGATTCTTAGTTTTGATATTATTTTACATGTTTCGAGGGTGTGAGTGAGTTCGTTTAATGTTGACGAACTTGTTGGTATGTTTGGACGAGGCCTCGGAGGCCTCGGGTGCTACTCGGACGATGCGTAGATCGAGTTTGAACTTGAAAGAGCTGCTGGTGCACCAGTTCTTGTGTGCCCGCACCTGTGAGATTTTGGCCGCAGGTGCGAGCTCTTGGCCACAGAAGCGGTTTTGGGCGAGTGGTCCGTGGCCAAAAATTGAATCGCACTCAAATGCACACTTTAAAACAAGGTATGAAATGGTCGATTGCAATTATAGTAACCCAACGAAGAGTCGGGATCGAATCCACGGGGAGCTAGATGGGAGTTAGGAGTATATATCTAATGCGTGAAATTGAATTATCTTAATTTGCGCTTCCACAAGAAACAATTTTGTTTCTATTTTTATTTTAAAACTAAAGATTTCAAAATAGAGAAATAAGACTAAGATAATTGTTTTTGATGTTTTTCAAATAGGTAAAAGTCGAGGGATGTGACCATTATCTAGGTGTTTGCTTAATGAGATAAAAACCTTAATGCTTTTTTATTGATCGGGGTGTATTATAGCTATCAACTCTCAATTATCCACTCAATACCTCTCGTTCAGAGAACGGTTTTGCCCAATTTGGTTTTCTCAAGAACAAATGGGTATCACACAATACAATTGATAAAATCTCAAGTCGGGTTATTACTATTTCTAGGTTTAACCCTTTAATTGGGTTAATCAATCTCTCGATTGACCCAATTTCTTGTTAGCCAAGTTTTCCTAGACTAAGTTTCTCTTTCTCAAGTAGAGACTAAGTAAAATAGGCATGACCTAATGTTTGCAATCATTAATTCCACAAATTAAAGCATGAATTAGGCTAAATAATAAACACTCAATCATAAACAAGCACTAATTTAATTACCCATAAGGTGAACACACTAGGGTTGGGCCACAACCCTAGTAAAAATCTAGCTACTCATGCTTGAAATTGAAGAAAGAGAAGAAGAAATACTAATTAAACTCATAATGTAAAGTTAAAATGATAAAACCTATAATAAAATACACCAAAATATAGAAAACTTCCAAAAGAGGTAAAGAAAAATGGCTACAGGACTTGCTGATATCAAAACTTAACCTAATTTTATGAAACTTGTTTATTTATACAAGGCTGAAAATTTTAGATAAAAATGCCCTTCGGGAGGTTCTGCGGCCGCATAATTCCATGTGCGGTCTGCAGAATTCTTCATCTTGTAGGAGCTGGGGTTCTGCGGCCGCGAGATAACATTTATGCAATCCGCGCGGCCGCACAAGAATTCTTGTGTTGTCCGCAATTCTGAGGGACTCGGAACTTGGAAATTTTCCACACCCTCTGAAGTTTGTCTCAAGCTCTTCTTTTGCGGCCGCACAATTCATGTGCGGTCCGCAATTTGCTAGAAAGTCCGATGAGTTTTCCTTCGTTGTTTGCAGCCGCAGATGGAATTCTGCGGACTGCAGTTTGTAAGATTCTGTGCCTTTTATTGTCTTGTGTTTAGACTATTCCTTTTTGAGTTGGATTTCATCCCAGGAGTCCAACTTCCAACATTCCTGCACTTTTGTGCATTTTATTAGTTTCTGGAGCACAGTTCAATGCCTTTAGACTAAAACAAAAGCCAAAAGGCGCTAATAAATAGTCAAAATCCACACTTATGAACTCCCCCAAACTTAAGTCTTTGCTTGTCCTCAAGCAAACAAAATAGTTCCCACCTTCACAAGTTGAGGGTCATTTCAGCCATTCAAAGGTGAGCCATTCACACATCAGTTGGGACTAACAATTACCCACACTACTTATGTATTATCAACAAGGCGACAAGTTAAATATTTATGAATATATAGTTCTAATGTGACACTTGAGCATCAAGAGTTGACTTTATTCATCAAGAAAGCTCACTCTCTCGTGTAGGTTATGTGGATCTTAAACTCCTCCTCCTCCACTCTCTGTTTGCCTAGATCACATAAGAATTTTAGCACTCAATCTAAGGATTTATGAAAGGTTCACTCATCTCTCTCAAGAGAATGTCGCAAGTATGGCTTCAAGTACCATAGGCTTGCCCCTCATGTAGATCGCCACTAATATAAGCTTACCCGACTTGAAATCGGGTAGAACTTCTTTTGGGATGTAATGAAGGCTTTTGGGTTAGGGTTGGATACAATATAGTTGAGTGGTTACACCTTTCCTTAAGCACTCCATCTTTTTATTCTCGGCTCATACCTTGCCAATTCTTTGAGGCATTTTCACTCATGTAGGTCTCATTGTCTTTCTTTAAATCCTTCCAACTCTTCTACTTATTCATTTTTGATGCAATTTTCTTTTTGTTCTTTTCTTTTCTTTGCCTTTTCTTCTCATCATTTCTTTTTCTCTTTTTGCGCCTTGATACCCTTTTTCAATTTCCTCGTCTCTCCCCCAAACTTACATTTTTAGCCATTTGTTTCACATGAGTGTTAAGAAATGCTCGGGTGCCAAGAGAGGGTCACAATAAAATGGGTAAAGGCTTGTAACATAGTTTTTCAAATGAGAAAGACTAAAGGCTCGAAGAGGTTGACTAGGGATGACATTATTGGTAGGCAACAGAGAACTCAAACGGGCCAAGGAAAGCCTACAATCAATTCTCAAACCAAGCAAAACTTAGGAGTTTGCCTTGAAACACATTCGGGGCAAGTTCTTGACCTTTCACACGGGTACTTGGACTAAAAACAAAGTATCTCACCCCTCACGCAACTAGATTGTTAAAGAGGAAAGAGTCAAGGTCCCACAATGACCACATTCAAGATTGAAAATCACTATGGTTCGATTAAACCACTCGATGCTTGCCTAAGTCAACAAAAGAGTCACAAAAGTCACTAACTGGAGATATTTCTTTCAAAAACCTTGTTTCTAACCATGAGCACGTAGTTAAGTTGGTACTAAGTGAAGCATGTTTGACTCTTCGAGCATGACTTAATTAGGTGTTTTTATTCATTACTACTACTATTGTTACCTAAACACAAAAACGGACCTGTCCCTTAAGAAGGTTGCCACACCATCCAAGATAGGAAGAGTCACCCGGTTAACCCAAAAACTACCTTTGGAAAGAACCGTGGCATTAAGAAAACCAAAGGCTTGTTATCTACTAAAACATAAAAAGAAGTTACTAAATCCAGGAGAAGCTATTAATTCAAAAAGAAGTTACTCACTTAAACACTAACTAATAAGAAAACAAACATAAAGAAGCTACAAAGCAAAAAACTATTGAAAGCCTAACGAATATACACAATGGGGAGAAAGAGGAGATATATACATAATGAGAGAAAAAGAGAGAATACATACATAATAAGGAAAGAGAAGAAAAATAATGTCAAGTTATTACAAACCAATTGTCTTAGAATCATCAAATAAGATCAAATAAACTCCATCCCCCCTGAATAAAAATAAGCATTGTCCCTAATGCTTAACAAAATAAGAGTAAAGGAAGTTAAAAAGTGAAAAAGACTCCCTATGGCTCCTTGGACATCTCTGTGTCCCCAGCATTGTCACCACCCTCAGTCTGTTCCAACTGGATCTCATCATCCTAAACTCTGGGAGTGACTGGGTTGGTGAACATCTGACGCACAACCTCGGCAGTGTCGACAACAGAGTCTGGCTCCTCAGACTGTCCAGTTGGAGCTGTAGGTGTTGTAGGGTATGGGCCTGGATGGTGTGGGTCAATCAGCATATCAAATTGAATATCTCCGGCTGCAGCACACTTGGTAACCTATCTCCGGAGCTTTTCCACTGACTTCTTGGAGGCCTGGGACTTTCTCATTTTCTTAACTTCTTTTCCCAGCTCTTCGATCACTGACCCATGTTGTACCAATGTATCCACGATAGTGTTTTGGTTATCGAAGAGCTTCTTTAGAGTGTCTTCCACTGATGGGGGCATCTGAGGTGCTGGCATAGAGGACTATGCTGCAACAGTATTAGATAAGTCAGACAGGTTTGCAGTGGCTATCCGTATCCAGTTGTTATGTCTCACCAATGTTTGGGAGACTCGCAGCGCAGAGAATGGAGCAGTAGGCATGGGCACCGACTTTAAAGTCGAGGTGGAACATGTGAAAAGGACTGCTGTAGGAACTGCGGATGGTGGTGGAGGCATAGGTGCTAACTGAAGGCTCGGCCGAAGTGGGTAGAATATCAACTGCTTCTGCAATTATCACCGATGGCTCATCAGATTGGCCAATTGTGTTAGACGACTGACCCTTTTTCTTAGGGTTGTGTGCATCCATCAATGAGTACCAGGAGAAAGGCTTCTTCGGCCGCACCTTTATATCAAAGTCCATTTGATCAACCCTTGCATCCGTGAGATACTCTGTAATGGTATTGGTATACGGGTAGGATGTGTCAGCTTTTCGAGCAACCACAGAGATATTGGCTGACATCACGGCACCCACATTGATGGGGTACCCGGCCATGATGGAAGCTACTAGAACTGCCTGCGGGATAAGAAGATATATCTCATTCTGACACGGGTCTAGTCGGCTGCATACAAAGGTTTGCCACCCCTTTGCCTCAAAGCTCAGCGTACTCATGTGAATAGAAAACCTTCCTATGATCCATGGTGGTGGTGGCCCAGGAGTTGCTAAAATCTCACCTAGCAAAGGATGAGTTGCATCCCCAAGTGCACATTTCTCTATGTAATCTGTGGGCTCGATATCATCAAACCCCAAGTAAGTGTTTAATGTGTGCTGATCAAATCGCACCTTGAGGTTCCTCACTTTAGTTACCTTTGTCCCTTTCTTGATATGCGCCATATTGGCGTAGAATTCCCGGACAAGGTACTCATTCGCATCCATCACGCTCTGGGTAAAACACATCCACCCTTTGCGTTCCCGAAACTGCCTTAAAACTGTAGGGTTATACCTTTCTAAATCTTTCAACTGAAATTGTCGCTCAAGAGTGAGCGACCTCATTGGCCACCAATCACGGAAGCATAAGAAAGCAGCAAAACTAACAAACCAATCCTCCCACACCTCTTTCTTCTTCCACCACTCAAGGCCGGTAACTGTAGCATCTCCCCCCTGCCATCATCGGGGATGTCCTGAACTAATGTCTCTGATGCCTGGGGGACAGATGTAGTAGAAGGCTCAGAAGCCTGACTGGCACTCTCCGAACCCTCGAAAGTGATGTGTGATGTGGATGACTCATCCCTGAGATGATACCTCTCTCCATCTGTCAGTCTCTTAGACATTGGAGAGACTCAACAACTGGATGCAGACAGCCACTGCAAAGCTGTCTGACATATCCAGTACTGTTGCAGCAAAGTCCTCTATGCCGGCACCTCGGATGCCCCCATCAGTGGAAGACACTCTAAAGAAGCTCCTGGACAACTAGAACACTATCATGGCTACATTGGTACAACATGGATCAATGATCGAAGAGCTGGGAAAACAAGTTAAGAAAATGAGAAAGTCCCAGGCCTCCAAGAAGTTAGTGGATAAGCTCCGGAGACAGGTTACCAAGCTTGTTGCAGCCAGAGATATTCCATTTGATATTCTGATTGACCCACACCATCCAGGCACAGACCCTACAATACCTACAACTCCAGCTGGCCAGTCTGAGGAGCTAGACTCTGCTGTCGACACTGCCGAGGCTGTGCGTCAGATGTTCACCAACCCAGTCACTCCCAAAGTTGAGGATGTTGAGATCCAGTTGGAAGAGACTGAGGGTGGTGACAATGATGGGGACACATAGATGTCCAAGGAGCCATAGGGAGTCTTCTTCATTTTTTCCCTTCCTTTACTCTTATTTTGTTAAGCATTGGGGACAATGCTTATTTTTATTCAGGGGGATGGAGTTTTTTTTTTATCTTATTTGATGATTCTGAGACAATTGGTTTGTAATAACTTGACATTATTTTTCTTCTCTTTCCTTATTATGTATATATTCTCTCTTCTTCTCTTATTATGTATATATCTTCTCTTTCTCCCCCATTGTGTATATTCGTTAGGCTTTCAATAGTTTTTTGCTTTGTAGCTTCTTTATGTTTGTTTTCTTATTAGTTAGTGTTTAAGTCAGTAGCTTCCTTTTGAATTACTAGCCTCTTTTGGATTTAGTAACTTCTTTTTATGTTTTACTAGATAATAAGCATTTGGTTTTCTTAATGCCGCGATTCTTTCCAAAGGTAGTTTTTGTGTGAACCGAGTGACTCTTTCCAATGATGGATGGCGTGGCATCCTTCTTAAGGGAATGAGTCCATTTTTATGTTTAGGTAATAATAGTAGTAGTAATGAATAAAAAGATCTAATTAAGGCATGCTCGAAGAGTCAAACATGCTTCACTTGGTACCAACACACTTTACTACGTGCGCATGGTTAGAAACAAGGTTTTTGAAAGAAATAGCTCTAGTTAGGAACTTTGTGACTCTTGTATTGACTTAGGTGACCATAGAGTAGTTTAGTCGAACCATAATGATTTTCAATATTGAATGTGATCGTTGTGGGCCCTCTACTCTTTCCTCTTTAACAATCAAGTTGCGTGAGGGGTGAGATACTTTTTTTTAGTTGAAGTACCCGTGTGAAAAGTCTAGAACTTGCCACGAATGTGTTTCAAGGCGAAATCCTAAGTTTTGCTTGGCTTGAGAAGTGATTGTAGGCTTTCCTTGGCCCGTTTGAGTTCTCTATTGCCTACCAATTATGTCATCCCTCATCAACCTCTTTGAGCCTTTAGCCTTTCTCATTTGAAAACCATGTTACAAGCCTTTACCCGTTCTATTATGATCCTCTCTTGGCACCCGAGCATTCCTTAACACTCATGTGAAACAAATGGCTAAATACGTAAGTTTGGGGGAGAGACGAGGAAATTAAAAAAGGGTATCAAGGCGCAAAAAGAGAAAAATAAATGATGAGAAGAAAAGGCAAAGAAAAGAAAAGAACAAAAAGAAAATTGCATAAAAAATGAATAAGTAGAAGAGTTGGAGGGATTCAAAGAAAGGCAATGAGCCCAAATATGGAGAAAAATGAGTGTAATGATAAAAAAAAAAGAGTGATGTTAAGTTTCTCTAGTCCCCCAAGGAAAAGAAAATGCCTCAAAGAATTGGCAAGGTATGAGCCGAGAATAAAAAGATGGAGTGCTTAAAGAAAGATGTAACGACTCAACCATATTATATCCAACCCTAACCCAAAAGCCTTCATTACATCCCAAAAAAAAGTCCTACCTGATTTTAATACGAGTAAGCTTACATTAGTGGCAATCTACATGAGGGGCAAGCCTATGGTACTTGAATCCATACTTGCGATATTCTCTTGAGAGAGATGAGTGAACCTTTCATAAATCCTTGGATTAGGTGCTAAAATTCTTATGTAAGCTAGGCAAACAGAGAGTAGAGGAAGAGGAGTTTGAGATCCACAATGACCTATATGAGAGAGCGAGCTTCCTTGGTGAATAAAGTCAACTTTTGATGCTCAAGTGTCACATTAGAATTATATGTTCATAAATGTTTAACTTGTCGCCTTGCTGATAATACGTAAGTAGAGTGGGTAATTGTTGGTCCCAACTGATGTGTGAATGACTCACCTTTGAATGGCTGAAATGACCCTTAACTTGTGGATGTTGGAACTATTTTGTTTACTTGAGGACAAGCAAAGACTTAAGTTTGGGGGAGTTGATAAGTGGGGATTTTGACTACTTATTTGCGCCTTTTAGCTTGTGTTTTAGTCTAAAAGCATTGAATTGTGCTCCTGAAACTAATGAAATGTGCAAAATTGTAGGAATGTTGGAAGTTGGACTCCCGAGATGAAATCCGACTAAAAAAGGAGTAGTCTAAACATAAGGCAATAAAAGCTTACAAAGTGCGGTCCGTAGAATTCCATCTGCGGATGCAAACAACGAAGGAAAACTCATCAAACTTTCTAGCAAATTGCGGACCGCATATGAATTGTGCGGCTGCAAAAGAAGAGCTTGAGACTAACTTCGGAGGGTGTGCAAAATTTCTAAGTTCCGAGTCCCTCAGAAGTGTGGACCGCACAAGAATTATGCGGCCGCAGAACAAGTGTCTTGAGGCAGCAGACATAAAATTGCAGATCGTAGAAGACTAGGTTGCGGCCGCAGTGCTAAATATGCGGACCGTAGAAATGTTATCTTGCGACCGCAATTCAGAATTGTGCGGACGTAGAATCCCAGCTCCTGAAAGATGAAGAATTCTGCGGACCGCACATGGAATTGTGCGGCCGCAAAAACTCTTGAAGGGTATTTTTGTCCGAAATTTCAAGCCTGTTATAAATAGACAAGTTTCATAAAATTATGTTAAGTTTTGACATCAGCAAGTCATGTAGCCATTTTTCTTTGCCTCTTTTGGAAGTTTTTTATATTTTGGTATATTTTATTATAGGTTTTATTATTTTAACTTTATATTATGAGTTTAATTAGTATTTCTTCTTCTCTTTCTTCAATTGCAAGCATGAGTAGCTAGATATTTACTAGGGTTATGACCCAACCCTAATGTGTTTACCTTATGGGTAATTAAATTAGTGCTTTTTTATGATAAAGTATTTATTATTTATCCTAGTTCATGCTTTAATTTGTAGAATTAATGGTTGTAAATTTTAGTTCATGCCTATTTGACTTAGTCTCTACTTGAGAAAGAAAGACTTAGTCTAAAAAACCTTGGCTAACAAGGAATTGGGTCAATCGAGAGATGGATTAACCTAATTAAAAGGTTCAACCTAGAAATAGTAATAACCCGACTTGAGCTTTTATCAATTGTATTGTGTGATACCTATTTGGTCTTGAGATACCCAAATTGGGCAAAACCGTTCTCTGACCGAGAGGTATTGAGTGGGTAATTGAGAGTTGATAGCTATAATACACCCTGATCAACAAAACAAGCATTAAGTTTTTTATCCCATTAGGCAAACACCTAGGTAATGGTCACATCCCTAGGCTACCTATTTGTAAAACATCAAAAACAATTATCTTATTCTTATTTCTCTATTTTGAAATCTTTAGTTTTAAAATAGAAATAGTAACAAAACCCTTTCTTGTGGAAACGCAAATTAAGATAATTCAATTTCACGCATTAGAATATATGCTCATAACTCCCATCTAGCTCCCTGTGGATTCGATCCCGACTCTTCATTGGGTTACTATAATTGCAATCGACCATTTCATACCTTATTTTAAGGTGTGCATTTGAGTGCGATTCAGATTGGGGCACACAGTTTACATCGTAGTTTTGTAGGGCCGAGTTGGGTACCCAGGTTGAGTTGAGCACAACGTTTCACCCTCAGACGGATGGACAGTCCGATCACACTATTCTAATATTGGAGGACATGATACACGCTTGTGTCATTGATTTTGGGGGTTCTTGGGATCAGTTTTTGCCACTCGCAGAGTATGCCTACAACAACAGCTACC
Organism: Nicotiana otophora; assembly: GCA_000715115.1. Classification (NCBI taxonomy): domain Eukaryota; kingdom Viridiplantae; phylum Streptophyta; class Magnoliopsida; order Solanales; family Solanaceae; genus Nicotiana; species Nicotiana otophora. The sequence goes on from AWOL01S0017665.1 coordinate 124,171, forward strand.
AGTCGAGCATTCAGATGGCTCCGTATGAGGCCTTGTATGGTAGATGGTGTAGATCTCAGGTGGGTTGGTTTGAGCCGAGTGAGGCTAGGCTATTGAGTACTGACTTAGTTCAAGATGCTTTGGACAAGGTTAAATTGATTCAGGATCAGCTTCGCACGACATAGTCTAGACAGAAGAGTTATGCTGACAGAAAGGTCCGTGATATTGCTTATATGGTTGGGGAGAAGGTTTTGCTCAAGGTTTCTCCCATGAAGGGTGTTATGAGGTTCGCTAAGAAGGGTAAGTTAAGACCTCGGTATATTAGGTTGTTTGAGTTACTTTAGAGTATTGGGGAGGTGGCTTACAAGCTTGCCTTGCCACCTAGTTTGTCAAGTGTGCATCCAGTGTTTCATGTTTCTATCCTCCGGAAGTATGTAGGCGATCCGTCTCATATTTTGGATTTCATCACGGTTCAGTTAGATGGTGATTTGACTTATGATGTGGAGTCGGTCGCTATTTTGGATTGACGGGTTCGAAAGTTGAGGTTAAAGGACATAGCTTCAGTGAAGGAGTAGTGGAGAGGTCAGCCAATTGAGGAGGCTACTTGGGAGACAGAACGGGAGATGTGGAGCTGATATCCACACCTATTTGAGACTCTAGGTACGTTTCTAGACCCGTTCGAGGATGAACATTTGTTTAAGAGGAGGATGATGTAACGACCCGACCGATCATTTTAAGAGTTGTATCCCCGTTACCCCATTTACTACTCATTTCATACTTTATAGCTATTATGTGACTTGTCGGGGTAGTCGGTTCGGGTCCGAAGAGAGTTCAGAATGAATTGAGATACTTAGTCTCATGGTTGAAAGCTTAAGTTAAAATAGTTGACTGAATATTGACTTATTTGTAGACGACTCCGAAATGGAGTTTTGATAGTTTCGTTAGCTCCGTTGGATGATTTTGGACTTAGGAGCGTGTTCGGATTGTGATTTGTAGGCCCATAGTTAAATTATGCTTGAAATGGCGAAAGTTGAATTTTTGGAAAGTTTGACCGGGAGTGGAATTTTTGATATCGGGATCGTATTGGATTTTTCGGAAGTTAGAGTAGGTCTGTAATGCCAAATGTGACTTGTGTGCAAAATTTGAGGTCAATCGGACGTGATTTGATAGGTTTCGGCGTCGTTTGTAGAAGTTAAAGTTCCTTAGTTTCAATAGGCTTGGATTGGGGTGCGATTCATGCTTTTGAAGTTGCTTGATGTGATTAGAGGGCTCGACTAAGTTCGTATGAGATTTTAGGACTTGTTGGTATGTTTGTTTGAGGTCCCAGGGGCCTCGGGTTGATTTCAGATGGTTAACGGATCAAGAGTTGAAGTTGAGTGATTACTGAAGTTGGACCTCTACTGGTGTAACCGCACCTGCAGAGCTTCGATCGCAGGTGCAAGCTCGCAGGTGCGAGCTCTGATGTGCAGATGTGGTTTGGAGGGGAGTGTGCAGGTGGTCGCAAGTGCGAGGAGTTTTCCACACCTGCGTGGCCGTAGGTGCGGTGTGAGGTGCGCAGAAATGGAAGGCGCACAGGTGCGATGGGCAATTCCGCATCTGCGTGACCGCATATGCGGCAGGAGAACCGCAGAAGCAGAATTGGGAAGATGGGTTTGGTACGCAGAAGACCTGGATGCTCGCAAAAGAGAGTCCGCAGGAGTAGAAGATTGGGCCGCAGGTGCGAGGAAACCGCAGAAGCGGGCATTGAGTTGCTCCTGCGAAGCCGCAGGAGCGGGTAAGTGTCCGCAGAAGCGGAAGGACTAGGCAGAACATATAAATACAAGGGTTCGCGATTTTGGCTTCATTTCAAACATTTGAGCTCGGGTTTGGTGATTTTTGAGAGGATTTTCGAGGGGATTCTTGAGATATGTCCCTTGTGCTCGTTTTTGATCAATAATCTTGCTTCCTCATTTATTTTCCCACCTAGTTGGTGTGTATTTAAGGTATAAATTGGGGGTTGAGTCTAGGGATTTGGAGAGTTTGATTTGGGGGTTTGGGTGATGATTTGGAGACGGTTATTAATAAATTTGGTATGGGTAGACTCGTGGTTGAATGGACTTTTGGGTTTTGTGACTTTTATCGAATTTTGAGACGTGGGCCCGGGGGCCGGCCTTTGAGTCGATTTTTGACTTTTGATTAATAACTTAGCATTTTCTTATGGAGTTGATTCCTTTAGCCCGTATTGATTATATCGAATTGTTTATGGCTAGATTCGAGGAATTCAAAGGCTGTTTTGCGAGTCAAGGGTGTGTTTGAGTAGAGATTTGCTCGGATTGAGGTAAGTAACAGTTCTAAATTTTGTTCTGAGGGTATGAAACCCCGGGTTATATGTCATGTGATTGGTTTTAAGGTGACGCACATGATAGGTGACGAGAGTGTGGGCGTGCACCATAGGAATTGGGACTTGGTCCATTTCATGGAATTGTATAGATGATTAATCTGTTAATATCTGTAAATTCTTCGTATGATATAGAAATTGAGTTGCAAATCCTATTAGAAATCATGCTTAGGCCATGCGTTGGTACTGAAGGGACCCTCAGAGGTCGTGTACATGTTAATCTATCTGCTATATTGTTGTGTTGTACTCAGTCTCGATTTTACTTACATATTATATCTCAGTCTCTATTGTTCCTTGTTGATTCATTATATCATTTCTGTTTGGACTGATTTTCATGATTACTGAGAGCCCGAGAGACTGGAGAGATTGATGACTGAGTAAGGCTTAGGGTCTGATTGTGAGATATCAATACTTTAGCACGTGAGTTGTCCGTGCGGATCCAGATATTATACTATAGCACGTGAGTTATCCGCGCAACACGTGAGTTGTCCTGCAGATCCAGATATTATACTATAGCACGTGAGTTGTCCGTGTGGATTATAGCGCTTAGGCTGAAGGAGCCCCTCCGGATTCTGTACACACTTCCAGTGAGCGCAGGTACCTACTGAGTGCAAGTGCCGAGTGCTGAGTAAATAGGAGGGCTGAGTGACTATGGCCCTGAGAGGATGCATTTGACTTCATTATTATTGCACTTAGCTGCCATGTATCATTGTCTTGAAATTTTTGAAAGATATTACATTCTGTTACACTTAAACTTATCATGAAGTAACTGTTTTGACCTAATTTATCGAACTTGAAAGCATGCCTACTTTTCTATGTTGAAATTACTGAAATTGAACTACAATTGTAAAGCTCGTCACTACTTTTAGTTCTTTATTTAGTTTTGTTACTTACTGAGTTAGTTGTACTCACGCTATACCCTGCACTTCGTGTACAGATCCATGTGTTTTCGAACACGATGGGTGTTGATTCACTGCACAGTTGACCCTTCGGAGATTTTGAGGTAGCTGCTCGGCGTTTTCGCAGACCTTGTTTCTCTTTCCCTATCCTTCCACTTATTGTATTTAGTTTCGGATTATGATAAATAGTATTTTTCTAGACTTGTGATATTTAGATGCTCATGTACTCTGTGACACCCCGATGTTGGGAGTTTCCGCGTTATGTTTTGGGTTTTCTATCCCGTTTATGAGAACTACTATTATTAAAAACTGCTTTAATTTATTTTTTGTTAAAAGTGTTGGGAATATTTTTGAAAAGCCAGCTTGCCTAGTACCACGTTAGGCGCCATCACAACAGGCTAGTTTTGGGTCGTGACATTGATACATACATATATATATATATATACGAGGCAAACATATATGTATTAGAACATGCGTAGCGGAAGCAAGCATACAATATAGGCATCGCAAACATGTAAACTAGACAATGATATAATTACGAGATTAGAACGACTAACCTCTTGAAAACGATGCACAAGTCTTCTGTTATGGTCCGGCAAGAACAATACAACTCTTAAAGTGAGTTATTGGGTGAAAAATGTCTTTCTTATGTAGACTCGTTTTTCAGCCAAAAGAGGGCTCCAAAAACGTTTAGGATTCTGCTTGTGCAAGTAGAATCCAATTCTAACTCTCAAGGATGACTTTTCTCCCAAGTCACTTTTTACCCAAGTCAGTCAAGATTTTTACTAGGTATAGCAGGGACCACGGAAACAATAAGAGGCTACCAATTATAGCATTAATTTAAAAATTTGCATGAATTAATTCTTACTATAATTAATTGCAGTTTATTCCACTAAAAATTATAATTGAACTCCTCAATATGAATTTTAAAAATTCACTAACACTTATTTTAACTCCCCGTGTTAAGATCATAAATACCAGTTAATTAAATTAAATCACTGATAATTTAATTTAATCAACTAATTAAATCCTTTATAATTCTGCTTAAACTATTTCATGTGACGGATACAAAATTCACCGGCTGGATTTTCACATGAAAACTTATAAACTTACATAAAGGGGTATCATCAAATTCAAAATCGACTCATGGATTCTATCAAACTAATTATTATTTCACAAATGCTATTAGTTATTGTACAATCTATTAGGCATACACTAACTCTGAATAGAGTTGCATCTTTTGATAAATCAAAATAATAAATAAATCATATTAATCATAATAATTATATCAAGATTAGGGTATAAGCTCATTTAATGAGTTAGAGAAAATATTTTATATATATTCAATACAAAAACATCTTTTCTCTACTTGGTCCGTTCAGTATACACTAAGTATACTAGCACAAGAAGTCGGAGTAAAATCACTCCCATAATCAAGACAAATTATACTTTAATCTTGCGCTACAATCATCAAGATATTTTGCCCAATAATATTTTCGATTGTGAACATAGTTTATTAATTATGAGAACCGACAATTTAATCTTCTGTGCATGAGCTAAGACTCCATACACTAAATTGTCTACTACATAACTAAAAGACACACATGTAACAAATGATCTATTTAAAATAATATTTTATTGAATTGAATAAGTCAAATAAACAATTATTCCATAAAGAATAAAACACAATACTATGTCTAAACCGCATGGTTAATAGTATATCCTAACAATATGGATGAGTAGTTGAGTACTGTTTAAATGTGAATGTTGTTATCAATAAAAAAATGCATGAAATATCTGATCATTTGGTGTGCTCTACACGGCTACACCAAGCGAATTCAACAACAACAATAATATACTCAGTATATTCCTATAAGTGGAGTATGGGGAAGATAGTATACATGCAGACCTTACCTTATCTTGTGCACAAGTAGTGTTGTTATCATTCTTTCATTTGCCCGTAGAAAAGGACATTAATTATTTTCACAAAATGTATTTACGTGCCTCTAAGCCTAATTCGTATTGATTTTCTTTTACAATATTATTATCAGTATTATAACAATTTGAAGATATTATTATGATTTTGCAAATTTGAAGATCTTATTATCTTGGCACTACCAGAGATGCTGATGAAAATATTATTACATTCATTTATTAATAGAGACAACTAATAAGTTAAGATATTAACCAAATAGTAACATTACTTTTTGGAAAATTGCAGTGATGGTCATACAATGATTTGAGGAGAAACGGGAAGAAAAATGTCCTCATTTGTTCAACGGCTAAAAGGGAAAATAGCAAACGAATTGATCTCAAGGAAAACGACGTTGATCTTAACAACTTATAAATGGATCAACAAAACTTGTGCTAGAGTGAATATAATTTTGTCTTGGATTTGTATATATATGAATTTGTCTTTATTACGAAGTGTTTCGCCCTTTAATGTGGAACTTCGAGGCACGAATTCAGATTTGGTCGAGCCCCAATACAAATAAACAATATGTTTGAAAAACCCAAAAAAAATATTATAAAAGGCTTATACCTAGTGAATATTATGTCTCCGTTGTCTATTAAGAGTATGAGGATTAAAACATTTAATCTTTTGTGTGAAATTTGAACATAAATTTTAAAAATATGTAATAAGAAAATTTGCATATATGAAAATTAAAAATTACATGAAAATACTGCATGTCTACATAGTAAATAATTTAAAACATTTTAAAAAGTTTAAAAAAATGTAACAAAATATTATTTAATTCCCCTAATAATAACATCTCCACATAAGAGGCAGGAAGAGAGTACTCCCTCCGATCCGTAATACTTGACTTTTTAGTCTTTGGCATAACCTTAAGAAAATACGAATTCATAGAGAAAAAAGATGTATTACTAAATTATACTTAATTAATTATTACCTTGACACATTGTGATATGTAAATAAGAAAATTTTTTGAAAAAATAAAATTAATTCTTTGTTGATTATGTAAAAGAACAATTAATTTGAACCAAAATAAAAAAGTCAAAATATCACTTAATATGGATTGAAAAGAGTATTATTTTTGAGTGATGTGGAGAGGGAGAACTGTTGAAACCTTGGTCTCCAAGGAAACACTAGTCACTAGTGGAATAATTCATTTTTCTTTTTGATGTGGAGAGAAATACTGTTGAAAGCTTAATCTCTAAAGAAAGCTCCATTATTATGTTAGAACTGAGAAAACAAATGGACAAAAACGAAAAAATAAAAAGAGAAAGCAAATGGACAAAGAACTTTTTAGTTTTTATACTACGACAAAGACTAAAGGACATTATCGACCAATAACAAAATACAATTAATTAATTACTTGATAAAAGAGAGTCACCACCTAATATTTAAGGTATATTAGGGTATCTATAAGTCTGTGAAAGTTATTATCCTAATGGTCTGCTAACCGATAAGATTCGGGTAAGGGTTGTAGTTATTCTAAGGGGAAGGTGTTAGGCATCCCTTAAACTTAGGCTAGGTTTGGGGAGGGAAAAGTCTGTAAATTCTGTTTAATTAGTGATTAAAGTGGCTAAATAAGATTTATGAAAAAATATTTTAAGTCTTATTTGAACTCATTGTTTTAAAATGGTTGTGAAGGAATTCAAAGTACGAGGATTAAAAATATTTAATCTTTTGTGTGAAATTTGAACATAAATTTTAAAAATATTAAATAAGAAATTTTGTATATATGAAAATTAAAAATTACATGAAAATACTGTATGTCTACATATTTAATAATTTAAAATATTTTTAAAAATAATTAAAAAATCGTAACAAAATATTATTTTCAGTGACGTGGAGAGGGAGAACTATTAAACCTTGGTCTCCAAGGAAGCACTAGTCACTATTCACTAGTGGAATTATAATTCATTTTTGTTTTTGATGTGGAGAGGAATACTTTTGAAAGCTTAATCTCTAAGAAAAGCTCCATTATTATATTACATCTGATAAAACAAATGGACAAAGGACTTTTTATTCTACGACAAAGACTAAAGGACATTATCGACCAATAGTACTAGTCCGTGTATCCCTTTAAAGGTTGTTTGGATGATTTCTACGTTACTTTAAATATAATATTTGTTTTGATTATTATTTAAATTTTATTATATCGTATTGTTAAATTGGTCATTACGTAATAATAAAAAGTATCACTTTATGTAACGACTGATTTGGTGTGATAGCGTCGTTATCTTACTTTTTTTCCCCCTCATTTTGTCCTTTTTTATTATTTATATTTTACTCTTTACCCTACTTTTTACATAGTAATATACTTCGTATCATATTATTTCTTAGTAATGGTGCAACTTTATTCTTCATATTTTTGGTGGGTGACATCATGAAACGACCAGTGGCGAAGGCAGGATATCCGCGAAGGAGGTTCAAAAAGGAAAAAGTTAAAGAAGATTGTAGCTAGTGGGAATTGAACATATGACCTACCTTACAAAGGTTTTAAACCCCCTTGACCATTAAGCTACACTTCTAGGACGTGTCAAGGAGGTTCAAAACTTAATATATAGAGGTAAAAAATAAATTTTGCCTTACATATACAATGTAATGCTTCGACGAATGGGGTTCGGGTGAACACCCTTCCACCCCCCTAAATCCGCCCCTGAAAATGACGACAAACGATACAATTTATCCAAACATTATATTCATCAAACAATACAATACAATACAATACGATATATTATAAAACGACTAACAACCATCCAAACAAGCTGTTAGTTAGGGATTCATCTTAAGTCTTAACCCATAACTTTCGATGACATATATGTATGTATGTAAAAACTACTAAAATCTTAACATATATTAGATTTGAACATAATATACAATGCTAAGGATTTTAACAGTTGAACCTCTTAAATTTAAATTTTGAATCCGTCTCCGACACTAATAAATTCAGTACTGTTGGGGTGTGAGAGTTTAGTGCAAAGCTCAATGAATTGTAGAGCCAAAGTAACAATTATTTAACTGATTGATAAAATAGATCAATTTCAAATAATACATCGCCAAAATTAAACCTTTTATGTTTTCCCTTTTCAAAAGGTTGAAGGTGTAAATTGATAATAAAAAGAAATATAAGAAAATGTTTAATCATTGAATCATTAAATAATTTGGATATTCATATTATACGCATAACATTTTTACCGCGATTTCTTTGGTTAGTTGTTAACACAAGATGCACTTGCTTTGCATGGTAACTAGTGAGGTATGCTATTTGCCCTGCTTTATATTTTGTGTGATCTGCTCGTATTTTAAAAAACAATTCTATCTATAGCTCTTATTAAGAGCGAAGAGATTAACCGGACGGGTTGGGTCAAAAATTTGAGTGGATTAAAGTGTGTTAAATAAACAGGTCATGATCCAACTTGCTCAAAATTTAGAATCCAAAATTTATTTGGGTCAAAATAAGTTAGGTCAATATGTCAAATCAACATACCCAACCTTTCCTCCTTTTTTTTATTTTACTTTTTGGAAATAAAATAAGCTAACGTATTTTCCTTCAATTATTAGCTTGATTTGTTCCAGATTTACATAATTTCGAACCTCTAAATTTAGTTTTGTTTATGTGTGTTTGAACTGCAAGTCGCACTATTTTGATACTTTTTGACAAATAGGATTATGGTCATTTCGAGTTCAAACTTATTGAATCAAAAGAACAAATGGATCTTAACAAAGCCCGTTTTGAACTTTTAGCGGGTTATAAGAAGAAAAAGGGGAAACTTACACAAATGTCCCAAATAAGTCAAAACTTATCAACCTCTAGCCATTAGTCATACCAAAACTAGCCAAGTACATATAGAAATTGGAAAACCAAATAAATAAGTTTCTTTCTCTCAAAGAATCACATGCAAAAATCACCTTCCATATTTTTAAGCGTGATTAGCAACATTATGTGCAATACGGAAAGGAAATTTCATAGATGAGGTAGCAAATAAGGTGATAAAATACAAAATAAAAAATAAAAAATATACAATATTCCAAAAATCTAAGCAAAAAAGAAACTTTTTCAATGAGTATAGTTGAAATTCATTGAAAATATATAGATAAGTTAATATACAAAATTTGAGGAAGATTGGAGGTAATTTGGACTGGTTTTCTATCAAAATTCATAATTAAATCGAGTTCAAAAATTTCTTCTGCGACACATGTATCATGCATGTATCTCACACACATATATACATGGATATACATGTGATACATAATTGGTACAAATATGATACATATGTGATACATAAATGATACACAGTGTGATACACATATCACTTTTTTTTCATGTTCAGTTTTTACTTCGAATTTTCAATTCAAACCACCTCAAAACTTCACCAAATCATCTCAAAACTGAGATTCAAGTTCCTTAAGATGTATCCAATCTATTCTAATAACACTCACTCAAAAGAAAGCAAATATTTGATATTTCTTTGCTACAAATAGCTAATTGGCTAATATTAGTAATATTTTATAAATTAGTCAATTTTTGTAATGAGCTACTTATAAATGGACATAGCTGATAGTTTTCCAAGAAAAAAGATCAGCACAATCTTAAGCCCAAAGTAAACACTAGTGAAGATTCTTTAAGGGAATCTTACAAAAATATCCTAAAAAAATCCCAACTTATCAATCTCTAGCCATTAATTATAGACTTATCAAAACTAGCCAAACACATATAAAAATTAAAAATCCAAAGAAATAAGGTTCTCTCTCCAAAAATCACACATAAAGATCTTCTTTCATATTTTTAATCGTGATTAGCAACATAAGATATACGTCGGAAAGAAAATTTTATAGATGGGGTAGCAAATAAGGTGATGAAATACAAAAAATAAAATAAAATATAATATTTCAAAAATCTAAGCAAAAAAGAACTTTTTTCAATGAGTATGGTTGAGATTCATTGAAAATATATAGATGAGTCAATATAAAAATTTGAGAAAGATTGGAGGTGATTTGGATCATCCGAGATAATTTCACACACAAGGAAGTTTGCTAGATCCGCGAACCATGGCACCTCCTTCATTGAAAAATCCAAGAATTGCTCATCGGGGAAGGAGTCATCGATTTCAAGGCCATCATGCGGCCTCCCCGCCTCCTCCAAACGAGACAAGTGGTCCGCCACTTGATTTTCACTCTCTCTTCGATCTTGGATGTCAATATCAAACTCTTGCAACAAAAGCACCCATCTCATCAACTGAGCTTTGGAATCTTTCTTGCTCATAAGATACTGAAGTGCCGCATGATTCGTGTGGACAATAACTTTTGCACCCATCAAGTACGGGCGGAACTTCTCAACTGCGAACACAATGGCAATGATCTCTTTCTCTGTAACAATGTAGTTGACTTGGGCACCATTCATGGTTTTACTAGCATAGTAGACCGGGTGAAAAATCTTGTTGATGCGTTTCCCCAAAACAACTCCAACCGCTACCTCACTAGCATCATACATGAGCTTAAAAGGGATACTCCAATTAGGAGCGGTGATAATGGGAGTGGTTGTCAACTTGAACTTTAACAATTCAATTGCTTTAGTGCAATCATCATTGAAGTGAAACTTGGTATCTTTCTCTAAAAGCTTGCACAACGGGTTCACCACTTTAGAGAAATCCTTGATGAAACGCCGGTAAAACCTCGTGTCACGCCTTTTACCGAAGTTGGATGTGGAAGTTTAGAAATCACCTCAATCTTTACCTTGTCGATGTCAATTCTATTCTTTGAGATCTTGTGTCCAAGGACAATGCCTTCCTCGACCATGAAATAAAACTTCTCCCAATTTAGCACCAAATTCGTTTCTTCACATCTTGCCAATATTTTATCCAAATTTGCCAAGCAATCATCAAAGGAATCCCCAACCACCGAGAATTCATCCATAAAAACTTCAAGATAGTCCTCCACCATGTCCGTTAAGATAGCCATCATACACATTTGAAAAGTCGACGGTGCATTACATAAACCAAATGGCATCCGCTTGAATGCGAAAGTACCATAGGGACATGTAAAAGTTATTTTATCTTGATCTTTCGGAGCAATAAGGATTTGGTTGTAGCCCCGAATATCCATCTAGAAAATAATAGAAAGCATGGCCGACCAACCTATCAAGCATTTGGTCAAGGAAGGGAAGTGAGAAGTGATCTTTCCTTGTGACTTTATTGAGCTTGCGATAGTCTATACACACTCTCCACCCGGTCACCGTTCTTGTGGGAATCAACTCATTCTTTTTATTGGTGACCACCGTTATGACCCCTTCTTTGGGACACATTACACCGGAGAAGTCCACAAACTATCGAAAATGGGGTAGACAATCCCGGCATCCAACACTTGATAACCTCCTTTTTGACCACTTCTTGCATAGCCTCACTGAGTCTCCTTTGATGTTCAATAGATGGTTTGGAATCTTCCTTCAAGTTGATCTTTGTGCATGCAAAATGCGGGGCTTATTCCCCTAATATCCACCAATGTCCATCCAATAGCCTTCTTCCTCTTATGTAGCACCACCAATATAGAGTCTACCTCCACGTTAGTCAAACAAGAGGAAATAATAACCGGTAAAGTAGAACAAGGGCCAAGAAATTCATACCAAAGATGTGGAGGCAATAGTTTTAACTCCAAGATAGGAGGCGCTCTTCAATTAAAGGCTTTGTAGGAGGAGTTTTACTATTTTCAAGATCGAAGGAGAGTTTCCGGGGTGCATAGTTGTACGACCCCATTCCTTGCAAAGAATTCACACCTTCCATGAAGCCATCCATCTCGTCATCATCAAAGTTGAGCAAGACGACCTCTAACATATCAGCCACATTGATCATGGCACTTGTATCATCAACAATCACATCGGTCACCAAGTCCACAAAAGAACATACTTCATCGCTATTTGGTTTCCGCATAGATTTGCACACGTAGAATACCACCTTTTCATCACCCACCCAAAAATTGAGTTCTCCGGCTTCCACATCAACGGAAGCCTTACCCATACCAAGGAAAGGTCTTCCAAGAATAATCGGCACCTCATTGTCCACTTCACAATCAAGAATCACAAAATCCACAAGAAGAATGAATTTATCAACACGCACCAATACATCTTCAATCACTCCCAACGGTCTCTTCATGGTACGATCAACCATTTGTAATCTCATATATGTGGGTCTTGGTTGCCCAATTCCCAAAGTCTTAAAAACCGAATAGGGCATAATATTGATACTTGCCCCAAGATCAGAAAGCGCTTTAGCAAACTCGGCACTTCCAATGGTACAAGGGATTGTGAAAGCACCGGGATCTTCTAATTTAGGAGATATTGAATGCACAATTGCACTCACTTCGTGAGTGACTTTGATAGTTTCAAAATTCATCGACCGCTTCTTTGTCACCAAATCCTTCATAAACTTTGCATAACCGGACACTTCTTCCAAAGCTTCAACTAATGGCACATTGATCGAGAGACTCTTCATCATGTCAATGAACTTTTTGAATTTATTCTCGCCATTTTTCTTGGTAAGCCTTTGATGATATGGAGGAGGAGGCTTGGGCAATGGTGCCTTAGCCTTTTGCACTATCGGTTCCGGTAAGTCAATAACATGATCCCTAGACAGGTTCACTTCCTCTTGAGTCTCTTCCACATTTTCATCAATATCAATCCGAACTTCATCATTTGATTGTATCCCATTGCTCGGGACCTCTTCTTCTTGTACCACTTGATCATCATCCACAAGTTGCCTTTGACTTAAGGTGGGTAAATTCTTACCTTGTCCACTTCTTGTAGTAACAACCCTGACATGCCCCGTGTTGTTCCCATCCTTTGGGTTCACCACCGTGTCACTTAGTAGTGCCCCCTTATAGAGCTTGAGAGATTTGCCCCATTTTCACTTCTAAGTTGCGGATCGATGTGTTGTGTGAGGAAAGTTGGGCATCATAATAGGCATTCTTCTCCATCATTTGCTTGAAAATGTTCTCAATATGCCCCATTTCATTGTTGGAAGAACTAGGACCATGAGAAGGATAGGGGGCGGGTTGTTCGGTTGTTGATACATCGGGGGCCTTTGAAAAATCAGAACCCCGGTTGCCTTGATTATTGTTCCATCTTCCTTGATTGTTACCTCACCAATTATTATTGCCATTCCAATTTCCTTGAATGTTGTTGTTATGCCAATTCCCTTGATTGTTTCCACCACTCCAATTACCTTGGTTGTTAGAATTCCAATTGCCTTGATTGTTTTGAGGTCATCATTATTGTTGCTCTGGTCCTTGAAAATTGTTTCGTTGCCCTTGAAAGTTGTTCACATATTGCACCTCCTCTTCTTGAGAATTTTAAGAACCATCTTGATCAAACCTACTATCTTCTTGCACACAATTGTCCACTCGTTGTGGCACTTGTGAACCCTTGGTCTTCCATTATTTCACCAACATATTTACTCCTTCTATGGCATTGACTTGCCTAGGATTTTGCACTTGTTGAAGTTGAGCCTTTCCTAGTTGATTCATGGTGATAGTTAATTCGGCTATGGCTTCCCATGGTCATACAACTCTTTATGGAGGTGAATCATGTTGGGATCACCTTGTGGAATATTAGCCCGAGATTTCCATACCGATGATGTGTCCGCCATTTTATCTAAGATCTCACACGCCTCCGTATAAGGTGTAGTCATGAAATTCCCACCGGCAAGTTGATTCACTACACAATGGTTGGTTGTGTTGATCCCACGATAGAAAGTTTGTTGAATCATGTTCTTCGTCATATCGTTGTTCGGACATTCTTTAACCATTGATCTATATCGCTCCCATATCTCGTGTAGTGGTTCATTGGGCTTTTACTTGACAGCTAGAATCTCATCCCTAAGGGTAGCCATATGCCCCAGATAGAAGTACTTAGAAATAAACTTTTCCGCCAATTCATCCCAAGTGTGAATGGAATGGTTCGACAAACGTTCCAACCAATCTAAAGCTTTCCCTCGTAGAGAGAAGGGAAAAAGCCTTAGCCTCAAAGTATCCTCGGAGACATTTGTTTGTTTACTCCCTCAACACGTGTCCACAAACGCCTTCAAATATTTATATGCATTTTGACCTGGAGTACCGGTGTAGAAGCCTCGTTGCTCTAGCAAAGTGAGTATCACATTTGTTATTTGAAAGTTGACTGCTCTAATACGGGGAGGGACTATTGCGCTTGCATATCCTTCATTGGGCAACACCCGGTGTGGAGCCGGTCGCGGTGGAGGTGGGGGTGGAACGAGCACATTGTCATGAGGCACTCGGCCTATTCTATTAGTTTGAGGTTCAAGAGGAACCTCATCCACTTGATCATTCTCAATGTCCACATCCCCTAAAGCAATATTTCCAAGCTCATTGTGGCCATGGTTGCACCTATAATTTCTAAAATACATTAGTAACACGGAAGAAAAAGTAGATATTCCAAAAACACACCCAAATATATAGCTAACACCTTTTTTAACTCCCTGACAACGACGCCAAAAATTGAATCGCGCTCAAATGCACACCTTAAAATAAGGTATGAAATAGTCAATTGCAATTATAGTAACCCAACAAAGATTCGGGATCGAATCCACATGGAGCTAGATGGGAGTTAGGAGTATATATTCTAATGCGTGAAATTGAATTATCTTAATTTGTGCTTCCACAATAAAGGGTTTTGTTTCTATTTCTATTTTAAAACTAAAGATTTCAAAATAGAGAAATAAGACTAAGATAGTTGTTTTTGCCTAATGGGATAAAAACTTATTGCTTGTTTTGTTGATCGGGGTGTATTATAGCTACCGACTCTTAATTACCCACTCAATACCTCTCGGCCAGAGAATTGTTTTGCCCAATTTGGCTTTCTCAAGACTAAATGGGTATCACACAATACAGTTGATAAAAACTCAAGTCGGGTTATTACTATTTCTAGGTTGAACCCTTTAATTGGGTTAATCAATCTCTCGATTGACCCAATTCCTTGTTAGACAAGTTTTTCTAGACTAAGTCTCTCTTTTTCAAGTAGAGACTAAGTCAAATAGGCATGAACTAATGTTTGCAACCATTAATTTCACAAATTAAAGCATGAACTAGGCTAAATAATAAACACTCAATCATAAACAAGTACTAATTTAATTACCCATAAGGTCAACACACTAGGGTTAGGTCACAACCCTAGTAAAAATCTAGCTACTCATGCTTGAAGAAAGAGAAGAAAGAATTGAAGAAAGAGAAGAAGAAATACTAATTAAACTCATAGTGTAAAGCTAAAATGATAAAACCTATAATCAAATACACCAAAATATAGAAAACTTCCAAAACAGGCAAAGAAAAACGGCTATAGGACTTGATGATGTCAAAACTTAACCTAATTTTATGAAACTTGTCTATTTATACAAGGGTGGAAATTTCGGACAAAAATGCCCTTCGGGAGGTTATGCGGCTAAGGCTTTTTCCCTTCTCTCTACGGGGAAAAACTTTAGATTGGTTGGAACGTTTGCCAAACCATTCCATTCACACTTGGGATGAATTGGCGGAAAAGTTTATTTCTAGGTACTTCTCTCCGGGGCACATGGCTACCCTTAGGGATGAGATTCTAGCAATCAAGCAAGAGCCCAATGAACCACTACACGAGATATGAGAGCGATATAGAACAATGGTTAAAGAATTCCCAACAATGATATGACGGAGAACATGATTCAACAAAGTTTCTATTGTGGGATCAACACAACCAACCAATGTGTAGTGAATCAACTTGCCGGTGGGAACTTTATGACTATGCCTTATGCAGAGACATGTGAGAGCTTAGATGAAATGTCGGAAATGTCATCGGCATGGCAATATCAGGATAATGTTCCACAAGGTGATCATGTATTTTTGTTCAACTCACGATTGAGGATGTTTTTCGGAAAGTTAAATCTAAATGGAGTGGTCTCTTTGAAATTATGAGTGTTACACCTTTTGGTGCATTGGACTTGAAAACAAAAACAATGAGGTATTCCAAGTTAATGGTCACCGGATGAAGCACTATTTTGTAAAAGTTGGTGATGGACACGTCGTGGTGGTGATTTATTTCAAATGATGGTAATCTGCGTCGTGCCGCGACGTTAAATCAGGCGCTTATTGGGAGTCAACCCATATTTTTTTTATTATTTTCTTTGTTTCTTTTGTAGCTAGGAGTTATTTTTATGCTAACTTGATTTGAAGAGTGTTGCAGGGATGAGTGTGCTTTACAGGAATCGTGCCCAGAAATTTGGTTAAGTGTGGAAAGAAGTGTAGACCGCAATTGCATTGTACGGACCACACAATAATGGTTGCTGTAGCAGAAGGTGATCTGCGGCCGCAGAATTAAACTGTGGACCGCAAAAATTGAAGGTGAAAAGGGATAGCTCTCTGAAGTTGTCCTGTCAGAAAAAGGGCCGATCTGCGGCCACAACACGAATTTTACGGCCCGCAACAAAATTTGCGGCAGCACACCAAATTCTGCGGACCGAAAAACAAAAGGGCAACTGGGCACCCAGGTAACAGAGTGCGATCCGCAATAGCAATTTTTCAGCCGAACTCATTTCCCTTTCCCTTGGTAGAAATCGTTGTGTATAAATAGAGAGCCTAGGGCATTGTTCCTCTTTTCCCTCTCTAAGCTCACAACTTGCAAATAATTGAAATTTCTTGTTAAATTATCTGCCCACAAGCCTAGAAACTGTTGATCACTCATCTCTTTCACTCATTCACATCTGCTATGCTTCATAATCTTGTTAATTTCTTTTAATTTTTAGATTTTTAGTAGAAATTTAGACCATTTTCTATTGAATCTATTTGATCAACCATGTGGGGTAAATTTGTAGTGGATAGACAGGAAAAATCTCTAGGGGGAATGGGTAAATAGATTTTCATGCTTAGATGTTGTTTCCATGTCAAAATTGTGCGAAAATCGCAAACCCTAGGTAAAAGGGATTGTCTGTTCGTAATTGGTTGAAATCTGTGGCCGCACAAGAAATTGTGCGGTCCGCAGAAGTTAAGTCCAGGATACTTTAGTAAGGCATGGTTTTGCGACCACAATAAAAAATGTGCGAGCCGCAGAAATCCCATTGAAGCCGCAGAACACCCTATTTCCTATGATCAAAGAGTTGTCAAATTGGTGACTCTCGTGTGCGGCCGCAAGACAGTTTGTGCGGATCGTAAAAAATAGGTTGCGGCCGCAAAAGAGCCAATTCTCCGTTATCAAAGAGTTGGCATGTTGGTGGTATCTGAATTGCAGTCGCAAAGAAAAATTGTTCGGTCCGCAAGTCTCATTCTGCAGGCGCAATAAAAAATCTGCGAACAACAAATCTCTACCCTGCAAACATGTTTCAACTGTGTCCCTCACTGTATCTTCTGGTGTGTCCTTATATTCATTGTATGACTGAACTTGAATTGCATCTAACAATCACCTTTGCTTGGTACAGAAAATGGTTCGATCTAGAGGCAGAGGCAACACTTCAAAAGGAAGGGGTGACCCTTCTCGGGGACGAGGGAAGAGAACCTTGCCTAGTACCCAACAATAGGAAATCAGGAAGGAAATAGCAGCCGTCAGAGGGAGGGGTGTAGACCTTTCGAGACCAGTTCTTATGCCCCATCCAGGGAAGCATCAGAGGGCAACTCAGCCTTTGTACATGAGCATCCATCTATCAAGTCAAAGCTGCAAGAGAGGTATCAGCTCAGGGATAAGTCATCCACATCATACAACACTTTCGAGGGTTCGGAAAGTGCCAGTCAAGATTCTGAGCCTTCTACTACACCTGTCCCCCAGGCACGAGAGACATCAATTTAGGACATCCGCGATGATGGTAGAGGAGGCGATGCTACAGTTGATGGCCTTGAGTGGTCGAAGAAGAAAGAGGTATGGGAGGATCGGTTTGTCAGTTTGGTTGCTTTCTCCAGCTTCCGTGATTGGTGGCCAGTGAGGTTGCTCACTCTTGAGCGACAATTTCAGTTGAATGATTTAGAAAAGTATAACCCTGCAGTTTTGAGGCAGTTTCGGGAAGGCAAAGAGTGGATGTGGTTTACCTAGAGCGTGGTGTATGCGAAGGAGTACCTTGTCCGGGAATTATACGCCTATGCGGTGCATATCAAGAAAGGGACAAAGGTAACTAAAGTGAGAAAACCTAAGGTGCGATTTGATCAGCACACATTGAAAACTTACTTGGGGTTTGATGATGTCGAGCCCAAAGAGTACTTAGACAAATGTGCACTTGGGGATGCAATTCGTCCTTGGCGAGCTGAGATTTTAGCAGCTCCTATGGCACCACCACCATGGATCACAACAGGGTTTTTTATTCAGTGGAGTATGGTGAGATTTGAGGCAAAGGGGTGGCAAACCTTTGTATGCAGCTGACTAGACCCGTGCCAGAATGAGACATATCTTCCTATCCCACAGGCAGTTCTAGTGGCTTCCATCATGGCCGGGTACCCCATCAATGTGGGTGTCGTGATGTCGGCCTATATCTCTATGGTCTCTCGGCAAGCTGACACATCCTACCTATATCCCAACACCATTACAGAGTATCTCACGAATACGAGGGTAGAGCTGAGGGACTTTGATACAAAGGTGCGGCTGAAGAAGCCTTTCTCCTGGTACTCATTGATGGGTGAACATAACCCTAAGAAAAAGGGTCAGCCGTCTACCACCACATGCCAGTATGATGATCCATCAGTGGTAGTTGCAACGACAGTTGATATTCCATCCACTTCGGCCGAGCCTTCAGTTAGTGCCATAACTATGTCTCTACCACCATCCTCAGTTCCTACAGTAGTCCCTGTCATAGGTTCCACCTTCGCTTTGAAGCCGGTTACCATGCCTACTGCTCCACTCTCTCCATTTGCCAGTCTCCTAGACATTGGAGAGACTCAACAACTGGATGCAGACAACCACTGCAAAGCTGTATGACTTATCCAGTACCATTGCAGCACAGTCCTCTATGCCGGCACCTCGGATGCCTTCATCAGTAGAAGACACTTTGAAGAAGCTCCTGGAAAACTAGAACACTATCATGGCTACATTGGTACAACATGGATCAGTGATCAAAGAGCTGGGAAAAGAAGTTAAGAAAATGAGAAAGTTCAGGCCTCCAAGAAGTTAGTGGATAAACTCCGGAGACAGGTTACCAAGCTTGCCGTAGCAGGAGATATTCCATTTGATATGCTGATTGACCCACACCATCCAGGACCAGACCCTACAGTACCTACAACTCCAGCTGGCTAGTTTGAGGAGCCAGAATCTGCTGCCGACACTGCCGAGGCAGTGCATCAAATGTTCACCAATCCAGTCACTCCTAGAGTTGAGGATGATGAAATGCAGTTGGAAGAGACTGAGGGTGGTGACATTGCTGGGGATATAGAGATGTCCATGGAGCCATAGGGTGTCTTATTTACTTTTTTCCTTCCTTTACTCTTATTTTGTTATGCATTGGAAACAAATTCTTATTTTTATTTTGGGGG
>AWOL01S0017665.1:145585-172644 GCA_000715115.1 Nicotiana otophora
ATGGCTACTTTGGTACAGTACGGGTCAGTGATCGAAGAGTTGGGCAACGAAGTAAAGAATACGAGAAAGTCCCACGCCTCCAAGAAGTCAATGGGCAAGCTCCGGAGACAGGTTACCAAGATTGTTGCAGCCAAAGATATTCCATTTGATATGTTGATTGACCCACACCTACACAGGCCTAGATCTTACAGCACCAACAGCACAGGTGGCACCAACTGGCCAGTCTAAGGAGCCAGACTTGGTTGCCGACACTGTCGAGGCAGTGCGTCAGATGTCCACCAACCCAGTCACTCCCAAAGTTGAGGATGATGAGATCCAGTTGGAAGAGACTGAGGGTGGTGACATTGCTGAGGATACAGATATGTCCAAGGAGCCATACGAATTCTTCTTCATTCTTTCCCTTCTTTTACTCTTATTTTGTTAAGCATTGGGGACAATGCTTATTTTTATTCGGGTTGGAGTTTATTTGATCTTATTTGATGATTTTGAGACAATTGGTTTGTAATAACTTGAAAATATTTTTCTTCTCTTTACTTATTCTGTATATATTCTGTCTTCTTCTCTCACTATCTATATATCTTCTCTTTCTCCCCCATTTTGCAGCTTCTTCATGTTTGTTTTCTTATTAGTTAGTGTTTTGGTGAGTAGCTTCTTTTTGAATTAATAGCTTCTTATGGATTTAGTAACTTCTTTTTATGTTTTAGGAGATAGTAAGCCTTTGGTTTTCTTAATGCCGCGGTTCTTTTCAAAGGTAGTTTTTGTGTGAACCGAGTGACTCTTCCCAACGATGGATGGCGTGGCATCCTTCTTAAGGGAATGAGTCCATTTTTGTGTTTAGGTAATAATAGTAGTAGTAATGAATAAAAAGACCTAATTAAGGCATGCTCAAAGAGTCAAACATACTTCACTTGGTACCAACACACTTAACTATGTGCTCATGGTTAGAAACAAGGTTTTTGAAAGAAATAGCTCTAGTTAGAAACTTTGTGACTCTTGTGCTGACTTAGGCGACCATCGAGTGGTTTAATCGAACCATAGTGATTTTCAATCTTGAATGTGGTCGTTATGGGCCCTCTACTCTTTCCTCTTTAACAATCCAGTTGCGTGAGGGGTGAGATACTTTGTTGTTAGTCCAAGTACCGGTGTGAAAGGTCTATAACTTTCCCCGAATGTGTTTCAAGGCAAAATCCTAAGTTTTGCTTGGCTTGAGAAGTTATTGTAGCCTTTCCTTGACCCGTTTGAGTTCTCTATTGCCTACCAATAAAGTCATTCCTAGTCAACCTCTCAAGCCTTTAGCCTTTCTCATTTGAAAACCATATTACAAGCCTTTACCCGTTCTATTGTGGCCCTCTCTTGACACCCGAGCTTTCCTTAACACTCATGTGAAACAAATGGCTAAAAACATAATTTTGGGGGATAGACGAGGAAATAGAAAAAGGGTATCAAGGCGCAAAAAGATAAAAAGAAATGATGAGAATAAATGCACTTCTAAGTTGCAGATCGATGTGTTGTGTGAGGCAAGTTGGGCATTGGAATCGACATTTTTCTCCATCATTTGCTTGGAAATATTCTTAATACGCCACATTTCATTGTTAGAAGAACTAGGGCCATGGGAAGGATAAGGGGGCAGGTTGTTCGGTTGTTGATACATCAGGGGCCTTTGAAAATCCGACCCCCGGTTGCCTTGATTATTGTTCCATCTTCCTTGATTGTTACCTCCCCAATTACCTTGATTATTTCCAACCCAGTTTCATTGATTATTTTGTTATGCCAATTCCCTTGATTGTTTTCACCACTCCTATTACCTTGGTTGTTAGAATTCCAATTGCCTTGATTGTTTTGAGGTCTCCATTGTTGTTGATTTGGGCCTTGAAAATTGTTTCATTGTCCTTAAAAGTTGTTCACATATTGCACCTCCTCTTCTTGGATATTGTAAGAATCATCTTAATCAAACTCACTATCTTCTTGCACTAAATTGTACACTAGTTGTTGCACTTGTTGTGTCATGCCCCAAACTTGAGGAGCATGACCGGTGCTCAACCGAGTAAACCCGGTCGAGCAAGCCTACTTTACATCAACATCTAATCATAACTCATTCATGATTTATCAAAACATCAATAGATCATGACTTTTAAATTGAATACATTTGGCTTAGTGGCCTACAATCTTTCTCATGGTGGGTGCGTAGCCTGATAAATAATTGTGAACATAAACACATGACAAAACTCAAATCTTTAAGCACATAACCCATAGTGTACATGGAGCTTCTATGACAATATATACCTAAATACATAAAATGAACTAGACCCAAATACCCACTAGAACTGTAGCGGGCTCACCATAAGCTGAGTAGTGAAGAAGATCCCTATCAAAGATCCATATCATCCTGTAGAAGTATACCTGCATCCATTAAAAGATGCAGCGCCCCCGGCAAAAGGGACGTGAGTACATGTGAAATAGTAATTTTATGCAAGGCAGACAAAACAACATATGAAGATATGATAACTCAAATAAGGGGCAAATAAATTAC
Source organism: Nicotiana otophora (assembly GCA_000715115.1). NCBI lineage: Eukaryota > Viridiplantae > Streptophyta > Magnoliopsida > Solanales > Solanaceae > Nicotiana > Nicotiana otophora. Next base: position 148,116 of record AWOL01S0017665.1, read on the forward strand.
ATCAAGAAACTACGAAACATCCCATAGAATCAAATTTCATGTCTTATTATACTTACACCATTTTGAACATCTTTTGCGATCAATTGAGGCTTATGAATTATGCGCGGAATACATAATATAATGAAATTGAAACAACATGTACAAACAAGGCCAATGAAAGCGACACTTATTGTCTGTGTTAACAATGCGTCTCCCTAGACCGTCCATATCCGTCTCTTATTTTACACCTATACATTTCATAGATCGTCCTTACTGTTCACATATCATATTATACACATATGCGTCTCATAGACCGTCTATAGTATTCACATATACAATACACCTATTCAAGGACTTGGAAATATAACACAAATATGATGTATCGTGGTAACAATAAAAGGGTTTAGATAGTCGTTAAAGTCAAGAAAATTTATTAAGAGCTTCCAATAATATTTATAGATTTTCTGTCGGGGATCCCCTATAACCACCTTCACACAAAGCGACCCTGCTGTCTCACCCCAAAATATACGAGTGGAGGTGTATCACGATACCACAATCTCTACACGAAGCGGCCCTGCCGTCTCTCCCCAATATATGTGGGTGGAGGTATATTACAATACCACAATCTTTGCACAAAGTGTCCCTGCCGCCTCACCCCAATATATGCAGGTGGAGGTGTACCACAATACCACAATCTCTACACAAAATGGCCCTGCCGCCTCACCCCAATATATGCAGGTGGAGGTGTACCACAATACCACAATCTCTACACAAAATGGCCCTGCCGCCTCACCCCAATATATGCAGGTGGAGGTGTACCACAATACCACAATCTCTACACAAAATGGCCCTGCCGCCTCACCCCAATATATGCAGGTGGAGGTGTACCACAATACCACAATCTCTACACAAAATGGCCCTGCCGCCTCACCCCAATATATGCAGGTGGAGGTGTACCACAATACCACAATCTCTACACAAAATGGCCCTGCCGCCTCACCCCAATATATGCAGGTGGAGGTGTACCACAATACCACAATCTCTACACAAAATGGCCCTGCCGCCTCACCCCAATATATGCAGGTGGAGGTGTACCACAATACCACAATCTCTACACAAAATGGCCCTGCCGCCTCACCCCAATATATGCGGGCAGAGGTGTATCACAATACCACAATCTCTACACAAAGCGGCCCTGCCGCCTCGCCCAAATATATGCGGGTGGAGGTGTATCACAATGCCACAATATCTACACAAAGCGACCCTGTCGCCTCACCCCAATATATACTGGTGGAGGTGTATTAAAATACCACAATCTCTACACAAAGTGGCCCTGCCACCTCACCCCAATATATGCTAGTGGAGGTGTATCACAATTCCACAATCACTACATAAAGCGGCCTTGCCGTCTCACCCCAATATATGCAGGTGGAGGTATATCATAATACCACAATCTCTACATAAAGCGACCCTGCCGCCTCACCCCAATATATGCGGGTGGAGGTGTATCACAATACCATATATAAACTCAAAGCGACATGATTAACATTATATTTAAGGTCATAATTTCCCATATCATTGGAATACTTCATGTTTATTCTCATCATGGACAAATACAACTCATTACATTAGTACATGCATGGTAAATAAATAAGTCAATTTCAATGGCACATGAGTCCAATTTCTTTTCTTAAGGATAATCATCATGGCATCTCCCTTTCATCTCGTTATTCACTTACTTGACATATTGAGGTCATTAGCTAAGTACATGACTCTTGGGGACTTAACATAAAAGTCATTTGCATTGATTATTTTAGAAGCATACATACTATGATTGAAAATATTGGGATATACAACACCTCATAATTCTCATCTCGGCAAGCTGCCGCATTTCATATTCATACTATCACTTACTTGTACTTGCCATGGGTGATCATAGAACATTAAGAGCATTTAAAACATTTCAGAACACCATAGCATTTACTCATAAGAACGTAAGAGCTTATAACGCATTGGAAAGAAAATTACAAATACGTTCATCTCATAACCTTTCACACCATATATTACTTCATTCATACTTTCAACCACTTACAACATCATTATTTTATTGGCTCTCTTGACCATACATATGATTCTTCTTTTATGGCACAATGGCCGTATTTCATATTCCACACTTTCATATCTTTCCTTTCATGGATCATCATCATAAATATCAACATATAGAATATTCCGGAAATCATAATTTTAGGTTCATTAGTAATGAAGACTTTATACACAATAGGTTTCTTTCCAAGAAATGGAGTAAAATGATTGGCAGTCAAAGCACAAGTTAAGATCATAAATGAGTAGCACCATTTATTCTTGAAATACTTTCCCCCCAAAATGGCAATACATAATTTCCACTCACGAATATGTAAGAACGCAAAACACATTGAAAATACTCACAAAGAATAACATTAGTTAAAACAACCACATATGGGCATGGTTTGAGTACATAGGCTTTTAGGCAATTCTATTTTCGAATTCAATTTGGAAAAGTTGAATCAAGGCTCATTTCATAACCTTTCTCACATCATTTTATTTCTTTGGCACCATTGCCCACAAGTATAACTTTCATTATGGGCATGGTGGCCACGCTTTACATCTCCAACCCACTCCTTTTACATTCAAGCATCCTTATAGATTATCAACAATAAGGCATTTCAACTCAAGACCTTAGGTACATATATGAGCAATATGAGTTTAGATGCATGGGGTATTCGTTCCTAGTTAAGTATAATGGACTTTCATTTAAAACACAACTCAAAGCCGTGACATTTTAATACACATATCATTCTTGAACACATTCCAATAGGATAACATAATGTGATAGGAATATTTGAAACACATTTTGAATACATAATTATCGACACTTGCTTTCTCGGGACAATCGAATTTATTGGGAACAACTCGGAACATGGGAATAAGGAACTTGAGTCAACAATACTTGAAACATATAGGAATATCATGGAATTCATTTTGAAATGAATAGTTTAGCCAACATACCTTGCTTGAGCTTTTCTTAGATTAATACAATATTCCGAAAATCCTAGCAACTTCATTCTATTTAGAAACATAAAAAAAATAAACCATAATTAGGAAGATATTTGTGGGTTCACCTCATTTAAGCATTTCATCAAACATTTGGGTTGCAAATTTGACTACAAGGTTCTTCTACAAGATTTTCTTTACCCCACAACCAATTCAATACCAAGAGTTTACTCCTTTTAGTTAAATAACCTCCCTACCACCCTTATGGTTAAATTCATGCACAAGGAGCAACTCCCACACCTAATAATCATACTTCTCATGACCTACCTTCAGTCCAAATCCAGAATTTTTGAGTTAGGGAGTAGAACCTTACCTCTTAGATGAAGATCTTGTAATTGGATTCCTTGATTCTTGAAGATTGGGGCAAGAATGGATTATTAGCAAGCTAGGTCTTCTTCTTCTATTTCTAAAATAACTCTCTCCTCTCTCTAAAAACAAATCAGATTTTACCTTATAAAATGAACCCCTTAAGGCCTTATATCAAAATAGGGTCGGATAAGAAATTTTTCAAAAATGACCCCTGAAGTCAATTATGTGGTGCAATTATGTGGTAGCAGAATCGTTATGTGGGCATCATAATCGATTATGTGGGCAGCAGTCTAACGACCCGACTTGCCATTTTATGAATTAGCGTCTTGTTCAGCGACTTAAGGTCCCAAGCAGCCTTGTCATGTGTATTATGACTTGTGTGTGTGGTCGAGTTTGGGTTTTGGACGATTCAGGATCAAATAGGAAGGACAATTCTTATTTAAGAAGCTTAAAAGAAAAGAGATGACCGAAGAGTTGACTTTTGAGTAAGCGACTACGAAATGGAATTTTGATGGTTCTAATATCTCCTTATGGTGATTTTGGATATAGGAGTGTGTCCGAATATTTATTTGGAAGTCCGTAGCTGATTTTGGCTTGAAATGACAAAAGTTGGAAATGAAAGGTTTGGAAGTTTAATCGGGAGTTAACGTTGGTGATATCGGGGTTAAAATGTGATTCCGAGAGTTGGATTAGCTTTGTTATGTCATTTTGAACTTGCACGCAAATTTGATGTCATTCTTGTTTAATTTGATATGTTTCAGTACGAGTTTCGGAAGTTGGAAGATTTGGAAATTTATGAGTTTGATTTGTGGTGTGATTCATAGTTTTGACGTTGTTTGCTGTGGTTTGAGGCCTCGAGCAGGTCTGCGTTTTGTTTTAGGATTTGTTGGTTTGTTTGATTGAGGTCCCGGGGGCCTCGGGTTTATTTCAGGGTGAGTTTTGAGCGAGTTTGGGCATTTCGGCACTTTGATGATGTTGTGGAACAACTGAAGTGTGGAGGGCACAGTTTGGAGTTCTTAGGAAAAGCCTCAGGTGCGGATCTTAGAGTAAAATTGTGGACCGCAGAGGAAAATTGCAGACCGCAGAAATCCTCTTGCGGCCGCAGAAAGGAGAATCTGCAGGTTCGATGGTGTAACGACCCGGCCGGTCGTTTGAGAGTATTAGCCCCAAACCCCTAATTATTGCTCTATCTATTTCATTTTTGTGGTCACGTGACTTGTCGGGAGGTTCTATTTGTTGTTTCAGAGTGAAATGGGACACACAGTCCCCAAAATGGAGGTTTAAGTTGTACGAATTGACCGTAGTTTGAAGTATATGAAGACGACCTCAGAATGGAGTTTAACGATTCTAATAGCTCCGTAGGATGATTTTGGTCTTAGGAGCATGCTCAGATGTTGAATTGGAGGTCCCTAGGTCATTTTAGCTTCAATTGGCGAAAGTTGAAAATTTGATAAATTTTGGGAAATTTGACCGGGAGTGGACCTTTTGATATCGAGGTCAGATTCCGATTCCGAAAGTTAGAGTAGGTCCATACTGTCAATTATGAGTTGTGTGCCAAATTTGTGGTCAATCAAACTTGATTTGGTAGGTTTCGGCGTCGGATGTAGAAGTTTAAAGTTTTAAAGTTCCTTAGGCTTGAATCGATGTGCAATTCATATTTTTAGCATTGTTTGATGTGATTTAAAGGCTTGACTAAGTCCGTATGATGTTTTAGTACTTGTTTGTAAGTTTGGTTGAGATCCCGGGGGCCTTGGGTTTATTCCGGATGGTTAACGGATCAAATTTGGAAGTGTGAGAATGGCTGATGGCACCAGTTCTGGTATAATCGCACCTGCGCAAGATCGATCGCAGGTGCGAGCCCACAGAGGCGAGTCGTTTCTGTGGAAGAATGATCGTATAAGCGGACGAGTGATTGGGAAAAACTGTCCGCAAAACCAAACGTATTGGCAGATGCGCACCCGCAGAAGCGGGATTTGCATCGTAGAAGAGGAATATTCGTAGGTGCGGAAGAGTCGACCGCATGACCGAGGGAACTGCAGATGCAGGTATGTATCTGCAGAAGCAAAAATGCTGAACAAAACACTTAAATGCAAGGGTTCACGATTTTTGATCATTTTAAACATTTTGAGCTTGGGTTAGGCGATTTCTTGAGAGCATTTTCGAGGGATTTCTTGAGGTAAGTCTCTTGTACTTATTTTTGATCAAAAATCTTGCTTCCTCATTTATTTTCCCACCTAGTTAGTGTGTATTTAAGGTGGAATTTGGGAGTTTGAGGCTAGGTATTTGGAAAGTTTGATTGGGAATTTGAGTGGCGACTTGTTGTCGGATTTTGGTAATTTTTGTATGGGAGAACTCGATATCGAATGGGAGTTCGTATTTGGTGACTTTTACCTGATTCCGAGATGTGGGCCTGGGTCAACGCTTTTGTGCAATTTTTTGATTTCTTTACTAAAGCCATAGATTTATGATTTAAATTAGTTTTTTGTAGTTGTATTCATATTATGTAATTGCTTTTGGCTATATTTGGGGCATTCGGAGTCGGAAAGCCGAGGGAAAGGCATTCTTACCGATTGATTGGGCGACATTTGAGGTAAGTGACTTGTCTAAATTTATGTGGAGGAAATTCCCTTAGGATGTTACACTGTTGTAACAATATGTGATACGTGAGCGCTGTGTATGCGAGGTGACGAGTGCATACACGGGCTAATTGTGGAATTTCGATTCGTACTGAGTTGTCTTCTTTTAAATTCCTTAAGTGAGTTCCCTCAACATAGGCAATGATCATGTTTAGCCTAGCATCGCATGTCTACGTGCCTTAACTCTTATTTGCAATTTGTGCAGCACACTTAGTTGAATATCCTGCTTCCCTTGATTTGAATTAAATATTTAACTGTTAGATTCTTGCTGTAAACTCGTTGTTCCTTCTGTTAACTGCTGCATATTTACTTTAGGACTATGAGGCGGTTCCTCGGGATTTCCCTTGTACTGCATATTTACTTTGTGACTATGAGGCGTTTACTCAGGAGAACCCCATGTCTTTCATATTTACTTTGGGACTACGAGGCGGTACCTCGGGAGATCCCCCCTGTCATGCATATTTACATTTGGGACTATGAGGTTGTACATTGGGAGTGCCCCTATTGTTTACCTCTATTTATATCTTCTGCCTTAGTTTTCTTTTAAACCGGTAGGGTCCTGACTTGACCTCGTCACTACTCTACCGAGGTTAGGCTTGGCACTTAGTGGGTACCATTGTGGTGTACTCATACTACACTCTGCACAACTTTTTGTGCAGATCCAGGTTCTTCCCACCAGACCAGATATTAGTGAGTAGGACGGTACGTGGAGACTTCTAGGTATATCTGCCAGCGTACGCAGACCCTGGAGTCCTCCTCTATCTTTACTATGTTATTTTCCATATTGTATTTAGACTCTGATGTATAGAGACACTTAGTATTTGCTCTTAGAAGCTTGCAACTTATTTCCACCGGATTTTGGGAGTTGCAATTATTGATTTGCAATTTTATAATTATTTCATGTGAGGAGAATTGGGCTTCAGCTTTATATTATGATATTCCACAAATGTTTTAGGATTACCTAGTTTTAGAGACTAGGTGCCATCACGACATCCTACAGAGGGTTAATTGGGGTCGTGACAAGTTGGTATCACAACACTAAGTTCATAGGTGTTATGAGTCACAAGTAGGTTTAGTAGAGTCTCGCGGATCGGTACAGAGATGTCTGTACGTTTCTTCGGAAGGCTATGGAACTGTTAGGAAAAACTCCACTTTCTTTATTCCTTATCGTGCAAGATTTTGGTTTCGGATTCTATAATTTTATCTTTCTATTCTTTCATAGATGGTGAGGACACGTATAGCTGGATCAGATGACCAAACACCCACGCTCCCTACTAGAGCCGTGAGAGACAGGGGCCTGGGAAGAGGTCGAGGACATCCACGTGGTACAACCAGAGCACCCGCACGAGTTGCTACAGAGGAGCCACCTGTAGCTCCAGTTGGAGGATAGGAACCTGGGACACCTGTTATTGCTCCAGCACTCGAGGAGACTCTAGCCTAGTTTCTGAGCATGTTCAGCACCTTGGCTCAGGCAGGACTAATACCCCTTGCTCCTGCCACATCTCAGGACGGGGGAGGAGCATAGACTCCCATCGCCGGTACCCCAGAGCAGCGCGTTCAGGTCGACCAAGTTTCAGAGGTCATACCGATACAGCCGGTAGCTCCAGTTCAGCCCAAGGTTTTGGCAACAGTTTCTGAGGCGGAGCAGCTCAAACTCGAGAGGTACAAAAAGTACCACCCACCTACTTTCTGTGGCCTGACATCAGAGGATGACCATGGTTTTCTTTAGGAGTGCCACCGTATCCTCCGTACTATGAGTGTTGCAGAGACTAGTGGGTTTTTTTTACTACATTCCAGCTTAGAAGAGCGGCCTATCAGTGGTGGCGCACATAGGAGTTGGATAGTCCGGTCGAGGCAGCTTCACTCACTTGGACTCAATTCTCAGATATGTTTTTGAGGGCGTACGTTCCCTAGAGTCTCAGGGATTCTTGGCGCGCAGAGTTTGAGCATATTCACCAGGGTTCTATGACCATGTCAGAGTATGCAGTCCGATTCAGTGATTTGGACAGGCATGCACCGGCCTTGGTTTCTACCGTTCGAGAGCGGGTTCATCGGTTTATTGAGGGGCTCAAACCCAACATCAGATTGAGCATGGACCGAGAGTGGAGATGGATATTGCGTATCAGCAGGTAGTGGGGATTGCTAGGAGGTTAGAGGGCATGCTGACTCGGGATAGAGAGGAGAGAGAGGCCAAGAGGTCTCGAGAGTCTGGCACTTACAGTGGTACTCGTGCCCCAGCTACAACTCGTCAGAGCATAGGTTATATGGGTCGCCCTATTCATTCAGTAATTCCAGCCGCCAGTGGTGCTCCGGCCACTCCTAGGCCCCAGGATCCTTATTATGCACCGCTCATGTCTAGTGTGCCTCATGTACGGGGTGCTTCCAGTGGGCAGTCCAGTCGATCAGGCCCGAGCGATTCACAACATCCACGTCCTCCGAAAGCTTATTTTGAGTGTGGAGACACCCATCATTTGGTGAGGGATTGCCCCAGATTTAGGAGGGGTTCACCCCCACAGATTTCTCAAGCACCACGTGCTCTACCGGGTCCTCAAGCTATGGTTACAGCACCAGCTGCCACCCCACCTGACATCCAGATAGAGGTGGAGGTCAGACAGGTAGAGGTCGCCCTAGAGGGGGAGTCCAGGCCAGATATTATGCCATTCCTACTAGGATAGAGGCAATTGCATAAGATTTTGTTATCAAAGGTATTGTTCCGGTCTGTCATAGAGATGCATCAGTCTTATTTGATCTAGGCTCCACTTATTCGTATGAGTTGTCTTATTTTGCTTCATATTTGGGTGTATCCCATGGTTCTCTGAGTTCACCTATTTATATATGTACACTCGTGGGTGATTCTATTATTGTTGACTATGTGTATCAGTAGTGTTTGATTGTTCTTAGTGGTTTTGAGACTAGAGCCGATTTATTATTGCTCAATATGGTGGATTTCGATGTTATTTTGGGCATGGACTAGTTGTCGCCCTATCATGCTATCCTTGATTGTTATTCTAAGACGGTGATGTTGGCTGCCAGGTCTACCGCGACTAGAGTGGAGAGGTACCTTGGATCATATTCCTAGCAGGATTGTTTCATTTCTTAAAGCTCAACGAATGGTTGAGAAGGGGTGTGATGCGTATCTGACTTATGTGAGAGATGTTAATGTTGATACTCCTACCGTCGGATCAATTCCGGTAGTGAGGGATTTTATAGATATATTTCCAGTAGATCTTTCGGGCATGCTGCCCGACAGTGATACTGACTTTGGCATTGATTTGTTACCGGGCACTCAGCCCATTTTTATCCCACCTTATCAGATGGCCCCAGCAGAGCTGGAAGAATTAAAGGAACAGTTGCAAGAATTGCTCGATAAGGGCTTTATTCGGCCCAGTGTGTCACCTTGGGGTGCTCCTGTCTTGTTTGTGAAGAAGAAGGATGGTTCTATGCGAATATGTATCGATTAATGCCCGTTGAACAAGTTTATAGTGAAGAACAAGTATCTATTTCCATGTATTGATGACCCATTTGATCAGCTTCAGGGTGCCAGAGTGTTCTCTAAGATCGACTTGCATTCAGGCTATCATCAGTTGAAGATTCGGGAGCCAGATATCTCGAAGACTGACTTCAGGATTCGATATGGTCATGACGAGTTCCTTGTGATATCTTTTGGGCTGACCAATGCCCCATCAACATTCATGCCTTTGAGGAACAATGTATTTCAGCCCTATCTTGACTCCTTCGTCATTGTGTTTATTGACAACATTTTGGTGTATTCCCGGAGTCGGGAGGATCATGAGCAGCACCTGAGGACTGTGCTTCAGACCTTGAGAGGGATGAAGTTAAATGCAAAACTTTTGAAGTGTGAGTTCTGGCTAGACTCACTGACATTTTTGGGTCATGTATTATTGAGTGAGAGGATCAAGGTAGACCCGAAAAAGATTGAAGTAGTATAGAGTTGGCCTAGACCATCCTCAGCTACCGAGATCCAGAGTTTTCTTGGCTTGGCGGGGTATTACCGTCGATTTATAGAGGGGTTCTCATCTATTGCATCACCTATGACCAGACTGACCCAGAAGGGTGCTCCGTTAAGATGGACTGAGGATTGTGAGGAGAGCTTTCAAAAGCTCAAGACTGTTTTAACTACAGCCCTAGTGTTAGTGTTGCCTACTAGATCGGGGTTCTATATGGTGTATTGCGATGCGTCGTGCATTGGTCTCGGTGCAATGTTGATATAGGACGGTAGGGTGATTTCCTACGTGTCTAGACAATTGAAGGTGCATAGGAAGAATTATCCTGTCCATGACCTCGTGTTAGCAGCTATTGTTCATGCCTTGAAATTATGGTGGCATTATTTGTATGGTGTTCCTTGTGAGGTTTTCACCGATCACCGGAGTCTACAACACCTGTTTAAATAGATGGATCTTAACTTGCGGTAGCGAAGATGGTTGGAGTTGCTCAAGGATTATGACATCACCATTCTCTATCATCCCCGGATGGACAATGTGGTGGCCGATGCCTTGAGTCGCAAGGTAGAGAGTTTGGACAGTTTAGCATATCTACCAGTAGCAGAGAGGCCTTTAGCCTTGGATGTTCAGGCTTTGGCCAACCAGTTTGTCAGATTGGATATTTTCGAGCCGAGCAGAGTTCTGACTTATGGTTTCTCAGTCTTCTCTTTATGATCGTATCATGGAGCATCAGTATGATGACTCCCATCTGCTTGTCCTTAAGGACACAGTTAAGCACGTCAATGCCAATGAAGTCACTATTGGAGATGACGGTACATTATGGATGCAGGGCAGGCTATATATGCCTAATGTAGATGGTTTGCGTGAGTTGATTCTTTAAGAGGCTCACAATTCGCGGTATTCCATTCACCCAGGTGCCGCGAAGATGTATCAGTAGGTGAAGCGAATGAAGAAGGACATCGTAAAATATGTAGCTCGTTGCCTAAATTGTCAGCAGGTGAAATATGAGAATCATGGACCATGTGGATTGCTTCAAAAGTTAGAGATCCCAGAGTGGAAATGGGAGCGAATCACTATGGATTTCGTTGTTGGGCTCCCACGGACTCAGAGGAAGTTCGATGCAGTGTGGGTGATTTTGGATAGATTGACCAAGTCAGCTCATTTCATTCTTGTGGTTACTACTTACTTTTCGGAGCAGCTGGATCAGGTTTACATTCGCGAGATTGTCAAGCTTCATGGCATACCGGTATCTATTATCTATGACTGGGGTACGCAGTTTACATTACGATTCTAAGAGCTGTACATCGTGAGTTAGGTACTCGTGTGGAGTTGAGTACAACATTTCACCCTCAGACGGACGGATAGTCCGAGCGCACTATTCAGATATTGAAGGATATGCTTCGTACGTGTGGGATTGATTTTGGTGGTTCTTGGGATCAGTTCCTGCCACTTGCGAAGTTTGCCTAAAATAATAGTTATTAGTCGAGCATTCAGATGGCACTGTATGAGGCTTTGTATGGTAGACGATGCCGGTCTCTAGTGGGTTAGTTTGAACTGGGTGAGGCTAGATTATTGGGTACAAATTTGGTTCAGGTTGCTTTGGAAAAGGTTAAACTGATTCAAGATTGACTTCGTACAGCCCAGTCCAGGAAGAAGAGTTATACGGATCGGAAGGTTTGCAACGTTCCATTCATGGTTGGGGAGTGGGTTTTGCTTCTGGTTTCACCCATGAAGGGTGTTATGATGTTCGAAAAGAAGGGCAAGTTGAGACCTAGGTATATCGAGCCTTTTGAGATTCTTGAGAGGGTTGGAGAGGTGGCTTATAGACTTGCACTGCCACCAAGTCTCTCTGTAGTTCATCCAGTGATCCATATTTCCATGCTCCAGAAATATCACGGCGATCCGTCTCATATGTTAGACTACAGTTGAGTCAGTTAGACAAGGATCTATCTTATGTTGAGGAGCCGGTGGCCATTTAGGACAGGCAGGTTCGAAAGTTGAGGTCAAAGAACATCGCTTCAGTGAAGGTTCAGTGGAGGGGTCATCCGGTCGAGGAAGCGACTTGGGAGACCGAGCAGGATATGTGCAGCCGTTATCCTCATCTTTTCACCACTTCAGGTATGTCTCTATACTCGTTCGAGAAAGAACGTATATTTTAAGAGGGGGAGGATGTAATGACTCGGCCAGTCATTTGAGAGTATTAGCCCCGAACCCCTAATTATTTCTCCCTCAATTTCATTTCTGTGGTTACGTGACTTGCCGGGAGGTTCTGTTTGTGGTTTCCCCCAAAATGGAAGTTTAAGTCATAGGAATTGACTATAGTTTGAAGTATATGAAGATGATATAATAATGACGTTTTGACAATTCCTATAGCTTCGTAGCATGAATTTGGTATTGGGAGCGTGCTCAGATGTTGACTTGGAGGTCTGTAGGCCATTTTAGCGTCAATTGGCAAAAGTTGAAAATTTGATGAATTTTGGGAAGTTTGACCGGGAGTGGAATTTTTGATATCGTTGTCGGATTCTGATTCCGAAAGTTGGAGTAGTTCCGTAATGTCAATTATGATGTGTGTGCAAAATTTAAGGTCAATCAGACTTGATTCGATAGGTTTCGACGTCAGATGTAGACGTTTGAAATTTTAAAGTTCATTAGGCTTGAATCGATGTGCAATTCATATTTTTAGCATTGTTTGATGTGATTTAAAGGCTCGACTAAGTCAGTATGATGCTTTAGGATTTGTTGGTAAGTTTGGTTGAGGTCCCGGGGGCCTCGGGTGGATTCTAGATGGTTAACAGATCAAATTTGGACTTGTGAGAATAGTTGATGGTACCAGTTCTGGTGTAATCACACCTGTGCAAGATCAACCGCAGGTGCGAGCCCACAGAAGAAAGAAATGGGATGCAGATATGGGGCAGGGGAATTGTCTAATGGTCAAAAGTGTGGTATGAAGGCCGCTGAAGCGGAGTCGCTTCTGCGAAAGAATGATCGCAGAAGCGGACGAGTGTTTGGGGAGGCCTGTTCGGAGAAGCGGACATATTGGCGAAGATGCGCACCTGCAGAAGCGGAATTTGGACCACAGAAGTAAAAGCTCCGTAGGTGAGGAAGAGTAGACCGCAGAAGCGAGGGAATTGCAGATGCGGGTAAGTTTTCGCTTCTGCGACTCCGCAGATGCGGCTATGTATCCGCAGAAGCAAAAATGCTGGATATAACACTTAAATACAAGGGTTCACGATTTTTGCTCATTTTAAACATTTTGAGCTCGGGTTTTGCAATTTCTTGAGAGCATTTTCGAGTGATTTCTTGAGGTAAGTCCCTTGTGCTTATTTTTGATCTATAATCTTGCTTCCCCCTTTATTTTCCCACCTAGTTAGTGTGTATTTAAGGTGGAATTTGGGAGTTTGAGGCTAGGGATTTGGAAAATTTGATTGGGGATTTGAGTGGCGACTTGGTGTCGTATTTTGGTAATTTTGGTATGGGTGAATTCGATATCGAATGAGTGTTCATATTTTGTGACTTTTACCCGATTCTGAGACGCGGGCCCGGGTCAACCTTTTGGGGCGATTTTTTGATTTCTTTGCTAAAGCCGTAGATTTATGATTTAAATTAGTTTCTTGTAGTTGTATTCATGTTATGTAATTTCTTTTGGCTAGATTTGGGCCATTCAGAATTGGAAAGTCGAGGGAAAGGGCATTCTTACCGATTGATTGAGGGACATTTGAGGTAAGTGACTTGCTTAACCTTGTGTGGGGGAAATTCCCTTAGGATTTGATACTGTTGTAACAATATGTGATACGTGAGCGCCATGTACGCGAGGTGACGAGTGCGTACACGGGCTAATTGTGGAAATTTCGGTTCTTACTGAGTTGTCTTCTTTTAAATTCCTTATCTGAGTTGCTTTAGCATATGTAGTGATCATGTTTAGCCTAGTATCACATGTCTTCATGCCTTAACTCTTACTTACAATTTGTGCAGCATGCTTAGTTGAATTTCCTGCTTCCCTTGATTTGAATTAAATCTTTAACTGTAAGATTCTTGCTGTAAACTCGTTGTTCCTTCGGTTAACTGCTACATATTTACTTTGGGACTACGAGGCCGTTCCTCGGGAGATCCCCATGTACTGCATATTTACTTTGGGACTACGAGGAAGTTCCTCGGGCGATCCCTCTATACCGCATATTTACTTTCGGACTACGATGCGGTTCCTCAGGAGATCCCCCTATACTGCATATTTACGTTGGGACTACGAGGCGGTTCCACGGGAGATTCCCCTGTACTGCATATTTACTTTGGGACTACGAGTTGTTTACTCGGGAGATCCCCCCTATCTTGCATATTTACTTTGGGACTACGAGGCGATGCCTCGGGAGATCCCCCTTGTCGTGCATATTTACATTTGGGACTATGAGGCGGTATCTCGGGAGTGCCCCTATTATTTTCCTCTATTTACTGTGCTGATATTTTCTGAAATTTCTTATTGTTTAAATCCTCAGTTATTTCAAAATATTATTATATCATCTGCCTTAGTTTTCTTTTAAACTAGTAGAGCCCTGACTTGACCTCGTCACTACTCTACCGAGGTTAGGCTTGGCACTTATTGGGTATCGTTATGGTGTACTCATACTACACTCTGCACATCTTTTTGTATAGATCCAGGTTCTTCCCACCAGACTAGATATCAGTGAACTGGACCGTACGTGGAGACTTTTAGGTATATCTGCCAGCGTCCGCAGACCTAGTGCCCCTCTATCTTTTACTATGTTGTTTTCCTTCTTTTCTTTAGACTCTGTTGTATAAAGACACTTAGTATTTTCTCTTAGAAGCTTGTGACTTATTTCTACCGGGTTTTGGGAGCTGTAATTTTTGATTTGCAATTTTATAATTATTTCATGTGAGGAGAATTGGGCTTCAGTTTTATATTATGATATTCCGCAAATTTGTTAGGCTATACCTAGTCTTAGAGACTAGGTGCTATCACGACATCCTTCGGAGGGTGAATTGGGGTCGTGACAAATGATCTTACTTCGGAAGCTTATATCTTTTGATATATAAGGAATTTAGAGATGATCCAAAATGAAAGTTGTAGCCCTTTAAGCCTAGTTTCGAGAAAGGAAACTATTCATGATTTGGACATTTGTACAGAAAGTTATGGTCAATTTACTAAAGCATGGTAGTGCAGATACTGTAGAACTGCGACCGCACAATTTGGATTGCGGCCGCAGAACCTGGGATGTGCGGACCACACAAAAAATATGTGGTCAGCACTTTGGAGGTCAGATGTGGTACAATATAAACGAGGTTTTCGTCTCATTTTTCATTTTTGGACCTAGAGAGCTCGGTTTGCGGCGATGTTTCGTGGGTTTTTCAAGAAAACATCGGGGTAAGTGATTCTAACTCGGTTTTGGCTATATTACACGAATTCATTGTTGTTTTCATCATTTAATTAGTATTTTGAGATGGAAATTTGGGAAAAATTGTAGAAATTTCATAAAATGATAGATTTTTCGGTCGAATCGTTATCGGAATTTGATAAAATTGGTATGGTTGAACTCGTGGAATAGGTGTTCGGATTTCGTAAAAATTGTATTGGGCTCCGAGAGGCGAGCCCCGCATTGACTTTTGGTTGACTTTTTATTCAAAATTTTAAGTTAACGTTTTATTGTCCAGAATTGTTTCCGATGAATTTTAATGAAGTTATACAATCAATTTGGATATATTTAAGCTATTTGGAGGTCAACTCAAGCAAGGAGACTATTTTGGAATATCGACCTAACTTCAAAAAAAGGTAAGTATGTTGCCTAACCTTGAGTGGGGGAATTACCCCTTAGGCATTGAGTATTATGTGAAAATTGTGTAATTGAAAATCATGTATACGAGGTGACGAGTACGTACTTCGTTTATAAATGCAAATTACATTGGTTGAAATTCGTAAACGCCCTTATGTTTTTGTCATGCCTCATTCCTTGTTTGTCGAGGATATTTTTATATGATAATTTGGTATTATTTCCACTTTGATTTTTATGTGAAATATCGTGGTTATTTGGGTTGACATTGCTTAAAAATAATTTCATTATGGATTCCTTATATGTAAATAATTATTAAATAAGTTTAAAAGGAGGCATTAATTTATTTGCCAAAACTTTGGATTAAAGAAGGCGTTGTTGATAAATTACTTTCCTATTCATGTTGTTGAAATTGGTATTGAGTTATAAAGGCTGTAAATCATATTGAGGCAAAGTGCTAAATTATGAAATATTATTCTGTTGAGTTGTTCACTCCCGGATATTTTCGTTATGAGTTTGTACACATTATGGTCAAGCCATGGGCTCCTTATTGTGAAAAATAACGTGTTGTTGATTTCTGCGACAAGTTGTATATTTGAGCACTTGAGGTGCAATTTGTGATATGTTTTGATATTTGAGCACTTGACGTGTAATTTGTGATATGTTGTAATATTTGAGCACTTGAGGTGCAATTTATAATATGTTGTGATATTTGAGCACTTGAGGTGCAAGTTGTGTTATGTTGTGATAATCAGGCACTTGAGGTACGAATTGTGATACATTATGATATTGATACACATGCGGTGGTATAAGGTCTAGGTGTTGAAATATATGCGAGGAGATAAGGAGGGCTTGATACGCGTGGTTAGTAGGGAAACTAC
This sequence comes from Nicotiana otophora, assembly GCA_000715115.1. Classification (NCBI taxonomy): domain Eukaryota; kingdom Viridiplantae; phylum Streptophyta; class Magnoliopsida; order Solanales; family Solanaceae; genus Nicotiana; species Nicotiana otophora. Next base: position 164,753 of record AWOL01S0017665.1, read on the forward strand.
TAGAAGCCATGCGGTGTGATAAGGGTGACTAAATCATGGGATGCTATTTCGGAAAAATTGGTTTTTAAAAACTAAATGTAAAGGCTCCCACGGTGATATAAGGAAAGATTGAAACTTATTTATGATTTGGGACTACGAGGTGGTACCGCGGGAGTGCCCTTTTGTTAAAATTTATTTATGATTTGGGACTACGAGGCGGTTCTTCGGGAATGCCCTTTGTTGATATTTCTCTATGATTGTACTTGCCTTTGTTTATTTGGTTTTTCCGTGATGTGTAAATTTTTGTGTTCTTCCGTGATGTATTATTTGATTTTATTATGTGTTTTATATTCTTCTTTGTATTGTGTTGGCTTTGGCTCTTTGTACAAAACTCTCAGGATTTGTGTTTTTGTGTTTTACTGGTTTTCGAGGTTTGAATTGTTTTGAATAAAAGAAATTTCTATTATGTTTTAATTTAATAAATTTTACATCTAAATTAGTAGCTATCAAATACTTCATTTTAATTGAAATGTCATTTCTTCACCCAAACGAGTTAAAAAATAAACTCATTTATTTGTTGATTTCTTACTTGGTTTAAAAATTGTAAACTTACTGTACTAAAAATAAATTGATCATGTGGATCTTATATACATTGATATTTTAGTACGCGAGTTGTCCGCGCGGTTGTAATAGAGATATGGGCATGAGGTGCCGTAAAAATATGAAAGTGGGCCGAGACCCATATTTTATGATTATGAAATGAGGTGTCACAGAGTGACTTTTATTTGAAAGAATTATATTCGAAAGATTTTTATTTGAAGAACTTATATGTGAAAGATTTATATTTGAAGGACTTACATTTGAAATATGTATATTTTGAAGGGCTTGATTAATTGGTTGTACTTGTGTTTATTATTCGTTTGAGCAATATTTATGGTGTTCTTGCTACCTTGCTGTTTATATCACTAGTTGATTATTGTTACTATTACTGATATTTGTCTTTCTATTACTTTTGTATGCTATATTTCACAAGTTATTTGACTAGTGAGTGTCTTGAATATACCCTGTTAATATTCCACCGATGTTAGTCTTAATACTTACTGGGTACCGACTGTGGTGTACTCATACTACACTTATCAATATTTTTGTGTAGAGCTAGGTATTGGAGATATCGGATTCAGCCAGAGGTTAGAGTGTGATCTCAAGGATTTAAGGTAGAGCTGCTTGGTCGTCGCATTCCCTTGGAGTCTTTCCATTTTATTGTAATGTCAACTCTTATTCGAATAGTATTGTATATTCGATCCTTGAGATTATTGCATATATTTAGTTAGAGTTCGTGACTTAGTATTACCAGTCTTGGGAGGTTGTTTGAATATTTCCGTTATTGGTTTTTGACACTTGTATTAAATTATATGTTTTAAAAAAAGGCCCGAAATGTAATTGTAACCGGCTTACCTAGTCTTAGAGACTTAGTGCCATCACGACGCCTGTGGTGGGAGTTTGGGTCATGACAAGTTCCTATCAGAGCTCTAGGATAATAGGTTCTACGCATCACAAATGAGTCTAGTAGAGTCTTGTGGATTGGTACAGAGACACCTATACTTATCTTCAAGAGGCTACATAAATGTTAGAAAATTTCCACTTCTTTCATTCCTGCCGTGTGGAATTTGTTGATTTTGGAGTTTTAGCCTTTGTATCTCTATTCTCTCACGGAGGATGAGGAGACGCGCTATGGGGTCAACTGAGTAGACACCCACGCATTCTGCTAGGGCCGCATGAGGTCGGGAACTAATTGTCACCGTATTCTCTGCACCATAAGTATTGTGAAAGTGAGTGGAGTTGCCTTTACTGCATTTCAGCTGTTAGGAGCAGCGTATCAGTGGTGGCAAGTTTATGAGTAAGGTAGACCAACTGGTGCAATCCCACCAACTTGGGCTCAATTTTCGGAGATATTATTGAAAGAGTTTGTTCCCTAGACTCTCCGAGATGCATGGGCACAGAGTTTTAACAGTTGCGTCAAGGCAACATGACTGTGTCGGAATATGCTATCAAGTACAGTGAGTTAGCCCGTCATGCAACTATCTTGGTTCCTACACTTAGAGAGCGAGTCCGCAGATTCATTGAATGACTCGATTATGATTTTACAAATATGTATGACTCGAGAGTTGTAGACTGACATTCCATTTCAGCAAGTAGTAGAGGTTGCCAGAATGTTAGAACGTGTTCGAAGAAAGGAAACAGAGTCTAAGGTGACCAAAAGGTCTCAGAAATCTGAAGGATTCAGTGGATTCTATTCTGTAGCTATCACTCAACATGGCGGAGGTAGTCAACCAGCCCAGTCCGTAATTCAGAGTACTCGTAGTGCTCCAGTTAATCCTTTTAGTGTACCACCAGTACGAGGTTCTTATAGTGGTTATTTCAGTTATCCGACACCAACTCAGCACGAGCAGTCGCGGCCTTAGAGGGGTTGTTATGAGAGTGGCGATACTAGGCACATTATGAGAGATTGGCCCAGACTTGGGAGGGGCGAATTTCATCAAAATACTTAGGCTACATGCTTTATTCCAGTTAATACTCCAAGTGAACAACTAGTTAAGGGTGGAGGACATGCGGGTAGAGGGCGCCCTAGAGGGGGAGGCCCAGCACGTTGATATAATTGCTATGAATTGGCTGAGGCCAATACACCAGATGTTGTTGTTACTGGTACGATCTTGATTTGTTATAAAGGAATATTTTCCTTAGTTTGATCCGGTTTTGTGTATCGAGGTGAGTCCTTCTATCATGCTCCACATATGGGTGAGCTTCGTAATTCTGTAATCTACTTTTTTGTTTACCCTTGTTGGGAGATTCTATGGCGATAGTAGTGTCTGTCATTTTGTTTTGATCACTATTGAGATCTATGAGGCTAAAAGTGACTTTCTGTTACTCATTATGGTGAGTTTTGATGTGATTTTGGGATAATTGGTTACAAATTGTTATTTATATGCCCTATCAGTATGAGGGTTATTATGTGTTGTGAAATTGTTTATCGAATATTTATTAAAAGAATAAAAAAGAAATGGAAAGATTTCGATTGGCACGATGTGCATATTACTTGTGACTCAGAGCTGAGGACGGGAACCTCGTATTTTAATATGATGTGAAATGTTTAAACCGAGCTACAAGCCACGGTGGAAGTTATATAAGGACGAGATCCTTGTGATGAAAATTGATATCATTAAATTCTCCCTTGTGAAATTAAATTTGTACTAAAGTACTAATAGGGAGTCATGTCTGTTAGGCTTATTTGATAATTCTTGGATGTGTTTTCTGTGAATATTTAGCCATTTCATGGTGTAATTATTGAGTTTTAGTCCTACGAGATTGTCACGACCGAATTTTCCCTCCGTTGGGTATCATGATGGCACCTAGTCTTAGGGACTAGGTAAGCCTAACATTTACTGAATAACAACAATAATTAAATAATATCTAACAATTTTTGAAATAGAAATCTCTATAAAATTTACAATTTCTCAAACCGGTAGTACAAGTTATAAGCTCTACAGAGTTTGCTACAATTGTATAAATACAGCTGTTTGAAATAAAGTAAACAGTATGAATACAAATCAGAAGGTGACTCTGAAGCCTGCAAACGCACCAACAGGATTACCTTGAGTTTCCACAGCAACAATCCGCACAACTAGCTAATGATCAACTGATTTCGAAATACCTGGATCTGCACAAAAATATGCAAAAGTGTAGTATGAGTACACCACGATGGTACCCAGCAAGTATCAAGACTAACCTCAGGGGAGTAGTGACGAGGAACATTCAAGACACCTACAGGACTAAATAACATGAACAAATATAAGAATATAAACAATAGAGTATGATATCTACATAAAGACTACGCGAAGTGGGAATAAATACGATAAATTTCAGTAAGAAAGGGGTACAACAACTATCAGCAGAACACTATAATAATGACATAGAATAACGAACGGAAACACAACCTAAATCCGATTAACACAATTAAAAAAAAGGCAGATAGCAACTAGATGAAAAACAACCACTTTCACACCAAGGTGTTAGTCAATAAACTCCACGAGGTACCGAACCTCATACTACTCACAACTCACAGGTCCCAATACCTGAACCCTAACACTTAGCATCCTGTGCCCTCATTTCACTTCATAACCACACTGACGACTCACGTGCCAAATAGAGTCATTCTCACATAAAAGGCAAGTAAACAAGGGTGTGCATCTATACTCAACAGTATCAAGAAGACCTCTTAACCGATAAGAGTACTTGATGTTTGGCAAATTTTGATATGTGTTGATGTTACTTTACCCACGTTTTAACCGCTTTTTGATGCTATTTGATCTTTAAAATGCCCAAAATGGTTTAATTATTGGTTTTATGACTAATTGAGTTGTGTGTGATAATGTAGGTTGTTTGGAGTACAAAAATATAAAGAAAAGGTGCTCTAGGTAGAGGAAGAGGGGTTGGATGCGTCGCATCCAATCTAGAAAAAAAATTAGATTTCATGCACCCTTAGTAGTGAAGTCGGCCCATAGCATCCGCCTTAGCATCCGTACCTGGGCAAAGCTGAGATGGAGGAACAAAGGGTGGATGCGAATGTGAACCTGAGAAGTGGAGGACGAGGTGGATGCGACGCATCCACCCTAGCATCAATACCTGAAGCTGATTTGGACTAGAAATAGGAGAACTTTGGCCCACGACTTTTGTACGCAATATATAAGCCAAAAATGCCTCTTTTAGGTCATCTAACATATTGGGAAGAAGGAAAACACAAGCACAGAACCGCCGTGGAGGCCGGAATTCATCAAGTTTCATCTTTCTCCCACCAAACTTAGTAATTTTTATATTTCTTTGTATGATTTGTTGTTTGGCTACCATATCTATGTGGAGCTAAACTTCACGTTCTAGGGTTGTGGTTCTTTCATGACTATTATTATTCGGATATTGATTTTGCCTTCTTGATTTATCATATTGGTTTATTTATTCAATCTTGCGTTTAATTATTTAATTGCTTGATCACCAATTGAATACTATCTACGAATCTAGAATTAAACTCGAAAGTGGAAATTCTAGATTGTATATAGGGTTGAGTAGAGCAATTTCTTGAACTCGGGCATCGGGGAACGGATTCGTGGTTAGGATAGGCATATACCTAATTGCCTTTCTTGGTTGATTTACAAGAATTATAAATGCGTTCTTATTGATTCTAACTCCATAGACATATAGGCGTTAGGTTAGCTTGAATAGGCGAGTAAGAACTCGACAGATTCTTATGAGCAATATTCACCCTGTCAACCAATAAGCCAGATAAATTAGTCAGTCAATTCAATTAAAGAATACAATAGGATTATTAGATAGCCCATAACCCTAGATCGTTTTTATTACATTGATATCATAAAAATTCGCTCTTTCTCTGTTCAAAATGCATTATTTATAATTTTTTATTTTATTTTATAAGTTTAGAATCAAATATTTTTAGGTTTAATTCTTGTTTAGATAATTAGAATAGTCTAATTTATTTAATAGTTAATCATAAGTCCTCGTGGATTCGACATCCGACTTTTAATCACTTTATTACTTGACGACCGCGTATACTTGCGTGTGCGTTTGGCCGCAACAAGTTTTTGGCGCCGTTGCCAGGGACTTAGAATTAGCTATCTTTCTAGATTAGACTTTTACTTTTAACTTTATATTTTTTTTTGTAAATATTTTTAATTTTATAACTATTTGATTTTTCTCTTTGTGTGTTTCTAGTTCTTTCACCATGACATATGGGGATGAAATATATGGAGGTAAGGTTATTGATGAAGACTCTTGGTTGACGGAAGACTTATATGGCCCGTCATTTTGGGCTTGTCATGACCTGAACTCTTGGAAATCTGAATTTGAATATGGGAGTAAGGGTTGATATTGGGACAGATATTCTCGATTAAGCAAATATACGGAACGAAGTTGTCTTTTAACAACGTTGGTGAATGATTGGTCTAAGGAGAGAGTTGATCTTGCACAAGAATTTAATAGTTTTGGCTTGGTTGTGCATAACTTGTATGCAAATTTGAATGCAAAGGTTGATGCGTGTAATGGCCAACAATTTAATGATGAGTTGTGTGAAGCTAAAAAAAATCTTCTAGACCAAATTCAGGAGCTAAAACGAGAATACCAATCATTAGACCATATTTCTTTTTTGAGGATGCCACTGTTGAGAAGAGTGATATAGAGACATACGAGGGAGTAAATAACATTACTTTTGGAGACTTGAGTGTATGTATATATGGGGATGTAAATAGTAGTACAATTCATGAGTCAGGGAGCATTAGACCTCATTCCAATCATTTTTCCACATTGTATTTAGATAGTAAGATAGTAATCGAGCCATCTGAGCCTATGAGGGAGTCAAAGGGTGAGGATGAGAATTCCTATATTCTTGAATTTTTTGTGCCAGAGAGAAAAAATTACATTCCTCATATAAAGGCGAAGTATAGAGTCAAAAATATATTACTTGCCTTGGTTATCGTTGTAGCCCCACCACTGGAGCATAGCCGTAGATTGGATGCCATGTTAGGGATACAATTCATAAGTTCGAGGTGGAGGAAAAAGCGGTTCACGTCGTGCCGTGACGTTAAATTAGGCGCTTGTTGGGAGGCAACCCAACTTTACTGCTTTTTTTATTTTTGTTTATTTTATTATTTTTATTATTTTTGTAGTGTTGTTTTATTTTGTAGAATTATGAGAATAGTAAGAAAGTCATTGAAAGTGTTCTAAAGCAAGCTGGATTATTGGAACTAGTGTGAGGTACCCGCACAAAGGACCATCCATGGGAGAAGTCTGAGTACCCCGTGAGCTGTTATTGCTTCGGCCTTTGGTCTTTCAGGGAGTTTCTTCTCCACCCTTGTTATTTTTACTTTATTTGTGCATTGAGAATACTGCACTCTTTTAAGTGTGGGGTGGAAGATTCTCTATTCTTTCTATAATATTATATTAGTATATTGTTAGTTTCTTATCTTTTTATTGTTAGCTAGCTTTTTATTTTTAATAGCATAGTTAATAGAGTTAATGGTGTAGTATAGTAGCAGTAGTTTTAGTAGCTTAATTAAAAAAAAGATTAAAAAAAATAGGAAAAAAAATTGAGAAAAAAAATTGAAATTTTATTTTTGGACTTTTCCCGACGATGGATCTCCTAGACAATTTTCTTGAGGGATTAAAGTCTAAACAAAAAAATAAAATTGAAAAATAGAAAAATCCAAAAACATTTTTTTTTTGTAGCAATAATCCCCCGTGATTTTTCTTTGTGCCTCGTTTCTTTTCCATGGGATGTAGTTTGAACCGGGTAATTTTGTTTTTCTTTTAGAGTAGATTAGGAATTTAGGGAATGAAGGAGGAAGAATGATGAACCTAAGCGCCCTCGACTTGTTTCATAGTAACATACTTATGCTTTGGCATGTGTAGTATATCCCCTATATTTTGGTATCGATCTTGATGCCTTTATATATTAGATAGCATGTTTTGTGACGCCTATTTCTCATTTTCTTGACTTGTGTTCACTTTGCGCTTAATGCTTAATATCTCGTTGCTCCGTGAATACTTGCATTGTTTGAGAGTCAGAATGTAACCGTCTTTAATGAGTCATGTGCCATGTGTGGTGAGATTTTTGTGTAGTCCATGTATTGTACTTGTGTCTAGAACTTGCCCGGTATGTGAGTTGAAGCAAAATTTGAGGTGATGCTCGGTTTGAAAAATGATTTTAGGCTTTCTTTGATCTTTTTTGAGCTTAATTGCTTATCCCAAATAAAAATGATCCTTAGTTAACTCTTTTGAGCCTATTGACTTTTGTTTGGTACCCACATTACAAGCCTATACCCTTTTTATTCTTAATTGACATTGTTTTGATC
>AWOL01S0017665.1:176671-235711 GCA_000715115.1 Nicotiana otophora
TTAGGTTAGCTTGAATAGGCGAGTAAGAACTCGACAGATTCTTATGAGCAATATTAACCCTGTCAACCAATAAGCTAGATAAATTAGTCGGTCAATTCAATTGAAAAATATAATAGGATTGTTAGATAGCCCATAACCCTAGATCGTTTTTATTACATTGATATCATAAAAATTCGCTCTTTCTTTGTTCAAAATTCATTATTTATAATTTTTTATTTTATTTTATAAGTTTAGAATAAAATATTTTTAGGTTTAATTCTTGTTTAGATAATTAGGATAGTCTAATTTAGTCTATAGTTAATCATAAGTCCTCGTGGGTTCGACATCTGACTTTTAGTCACTTTATTACTTGACGACCGCGTATACTTGCGTGTGCGTTTGGCCGCAACAGTACTCAACTACGTGTATGCTTGTGCAAGTGTCCTAACATGGTTCATGCTAGCTAGTAAGAATAGGAAAAGAAATGGACAACACGTAGAATGTTTTCTCACAACGTTCCACAAAATAAACCTCACACAGTTAAGTGAACCACTACACAAACATCATCAACAAAATGCCCCCAGGCTATCATAAGTCATCACAAATCAATCCCTAACATAGCCCACCTTGTCTCGCCACGTGTGCAATAATAAAGTAAGTGCCCGCCTTGTCTCTCCACACGTGCATAACAATGTTCCCACCTTGTCTCGCCACATGCACAACCCACACATATATATATATATATATCCCTCCTTGTCACACCGCACGTACAAATATCAATAGTAACAATAGCAGGGCAGAAACCTCCTGCAACCACATAACAACAACCGCACGATAGAAACCTCGTGCATCACAATAACAACAACCGCACGTCAGAAAATTTGTGCCTCACCACAACAAGTACAACAACAACAATGGCAGTAATACAAGGGTATTAAAAAATAAGTCAACTCAGAAATTTCAGAACTCAAAGGAACGGAGGAATTAATTCAGAAGGAGTAGCCAACAAGAAAGGAAATATTATGTAACAACGATCCACAATGTACAGTTCGACAACGAGGGAGCTAACACAAGGTGAATAATTTTGAATAAGGAGAATTCAACTAAAATATAGGATATCTAACTTCTTTTAATTTTGGGCAATTAAGAAAGCGATACAACAAATTCAATTAGGGATAAGCAACAGAAAGATAATCATAGCCTTAATTAAGGATGAACAATTACAAAAGAGCTAATTATAACTTCAAATAAAGATAGGCAATAGGGGAAAGATAACATGGCAATAGAAGAGATAACAATTTCAGTTAAGGCACATATGACTCAAATAAGCAACAAGGGGAGATCATGAAGAAATTAATTCTAATTAAAGCATGTAGATGTGAAACTAGTAATTAAGAGACGTATTCATAACATAACAACTGCATAATCAGTGAATACAAGGACCTAAGAACCCTAAAAGGCCAACTTTCCACAATTAAGTCCGAGCACGTACTCGTCACCTTGCGTACACGAACTACAATTAGCATAGAAGACTCAAATCCTAAGAGGTAGTTCCCCCACACGAAGTTAGGCAAGATACTTACCTCAAAGAAGACAGACCGATATTCTAAAATGAACTTCTCGGGTGAAATGACCTCCGGATGGCTCAAATCTAACCAAAATAACTTTAAAGCACAAATAAAACTCATAAGAAACTATTCCGGATCATAAAACCTCAATCTTTATCAAAATCTAAAAATCGACTCGAAAGTCGACCCCCGGGCCCGCACCTCAGAGCCTGACAAATTTCACAAAACCCGAATACCCATTCCGATACGAGTTCAACCATACTAAAATTATCAAATTCCGATATCATTTCGTCCCTCAAATCATGATTTTTTATTTTGTAATTTTTCTTCAAAAAACTCCATTTTCCTCAACTCAAACTACAAATTACATGATAAAAATAAAGATAAAATTATGGAATATAATAAATTCTAGGTGGAGAACACTTACCCAATCGATTTGCTTGAAAAACCCTTAAAGAAGCTCCCAAAACCGAGGTCTAAAACTCAAAATATGAAAAAAATTGCCAAACCCTGGACTTATATGATTCTGCCCAAGTATGACCGCACCTGCAGACCATTAAGCGCATCTGCGCTATCTCATTTGCGGGCAGATGTTCGCATCTGCGAACTTAACTTACCAGGTGCAGGTCCGCATCTGCGGACAACATAGCCGCACCAGCGGCGTCGCAGAAGCGAAGACAGGAGCGCAGAAGCGAACTCCTTCGCAGATGCGATTACTCAACCACAAAAGTGGCCTTCGCACCACCTGCCAGCATACGCAGAAGAGGGCTAGCTCCCTGACCTCATCGATAGCAGAAGGGACCAAGCTCACGCAGAAGCGGAGCCGTACCTGCGCTCCAAAGTGTCGCAGGTACGAAAAAACCAGAACCACACATGTTCAAAATTATAAAAATCATCCGAAACACACCTGGGGCCCCAGGGACCCCGTCCAAGCATACCAACAAGTTCCATAACCTAACACGGACTCGCTCGAGGTCTCAAATCACATCAAACAACGTCGAAACTATGAATCGCACCATGAATCGAACTTATGAACTTTCAAATCTTCCAACTTCTAAAACCCGCACCGAAACCTATCAAATCTACCCGGAATGACGTCTAATTTTGCAGGCAAGTCATATTCAAAATTACGAACCTACTCCACCTTGCGAAATTAGAATTTGACCCCGATATCAAAAAGTCCACTTTCGGTCAAAATCTCCAAAAATTCAACTTTCGCTATTTCAAGCCTAAATTGGCTACAAACCTCAAATGCACAGTCCGGACACGCTACCAAGTATAAAATCACCCAACGGAGGTAACAGAACTGACAGAACTCCATTCCGGAGTCGTCTTCGCACAGTTCTGACTACGGTCAAAATCCTAAGACTTAAGCTTTCGTTTTAGGGACTAAGTGTCCAAAATCACTTCGAATCATCCGGTAACTGAAATCAACCACGCACGAAAGTCAATACACATAATACGAAGCTGCTCAGGGCCTTATGCCACCAAATGAGACTTAAAGTTTCAAAATGACCAGCCGGGTCGTTACATCCTTTCCCTCTTAAACAAATGTTCGTCCTCAAACGTGCCAAGAATTGCCTCGAAGTCTTCAAATCACTGAAAGCACATATCTAACATATACCCGCGGGTGACCCCACGTCACCCCATATCCACATAAGCCCGACGACACCATCTCAACTGCAATTTATCCTTTCTACCAACACCGATAAGCCTTAGAGTCAAAATTCTCACCTTTCATTCATCTTTAAAAGACCCGACCCACATGGTACGACCACCCAACATGACACACCACATATAGGCCCAAAATAACATTTCTGATCACAATAGTTGCCCGTAATCAAAACCAGCACCGACAATTAGCCTCAGATCCGTTAGAGACTCGTTCAAACCTCCACAACGCTGACTATGAGGCAAGAAACACGAATACCTCATAACTATACACCCGGATCAACAAGTTACATCTAAAATGGGCAGAATCAATTATGTGGCAGCAAAATCAATTATGTGGTAGCAGAATTGTTATATGGGTAGCAAAATCGATTATATGGGCAGCAGAATCAATTATGCGATAGCAGAATCACTTGTGCGATAGCAAAATCAATTATGCGATAGCTTTGCGATGCTTATGCGGTCCGCGGGACTGTTCCACGATCGCAAAGTTGACCGCAGAATCACATTCTTCTACCAAAAATTCCCATCAACACTTTAGTGCAATCCAAAAAGTCTGTACCGTGGCTCATTTTCTACAATCCTCAAAACCCATTAGTCTATCCCGGCACCACGAAACCTTACATTCCTTGCGAAATTTTACGGTGTCTTACATGAGGACCCTTGGTTTTCCGTTTGTTCACCATCATGTTTACTCCCTCCATGGCATTGACTTGCCTAGAATTTTGCACTTGTTGAAGTTGGGCTTTTGCTAGATGATTCTGGTGGTAGTTAATTCGGCTATGGTGTCACAACCTAATTTCTCTTATAAGCCATGATGGCACCTAACGTTGCCGTCAGGCAAGCCAACATCGATTATATCAATTATTTACTCATTTTAATACTTTTAAAATAATAACTCCCATTTAATTAAATAATATGAAATAAAATCTACAGGGTGATAAAATTGTAAATATGTGAACCACCATATCAAACATCTAGTAGAAATCCCCAGAACCTAGTGTCACCAGTGCATGAGCATCAACTAGGAAATATAATAAAATACAACATCTGTCTAGAATACAAATTAGACAGGAACACGGGATGCAGCTCACCTAAATCCCCGCGATAACCGCACCTCTGCTCCCACAAGACCACTGGACATATATGTGCCGACATAAAATGTGCAGCAAGTGTAGTATGAGTACGTAAATTAACGCGTACCCAGTAAGTATCCAGTCTAACCTCGAAGAAGTAGTGACGAGAGGTTGACTCCGACACTTACTATAGATTAACAATAAAATACCGATGTTATAGTTAAGCATGGATTATGTAAAAACAGCTGAAAACTCAATAACAAGAAATAAATAAACGATTCTTTCACCGGTAGTAAATCCCAAATAAATTTCCATCATTTAACTGATTAAATCTTTCAAGCTAATGAAACAATATTGATTATAATTAGACTTCAAGAATTTTACGCACGAGTTATGCCAAGGTTCGAACGGCACGAACCATAGATGCATCTATCTGCTACCGAGGCATTCGGTCCGCTCCACAAGAAAAGAAAATATATTAAAACAACCAATTCAAGATTTATTAAGGGGCTAATATTCAAAGAAATACCAATTCTCATTATTGGTCAAATGACCCATCCAAAACTCAAGTAAATGAAGTTTAACCTTTTACAATTCCTTTATCAAGTTCCAATATGATTTAAGCAATTATATTAACAAGTAGGGTGCGAACAACACAAGCACAACATGATTTGGGTCCTAGACTACCCGGACTTAAGCATAATTAGTAGCTACGTGAGGACTCTCGTCACCTCATGCGTACGCAACCCCCGCAAATAGAAGCACATAATAAATTGATTCACCTATGGGGTTAATTCCCTCTTATAAGGTTAGAAAAGAGACTTACCTCGCTATGAAGTTCCATAGCCGGCTCCAACACCACTCTAACACCTAAAACCGATGTTTGTTGACCCAAAAATATGCAAACAAGGTACAAACCAATCCAAATGTGTTATAATATCCATAATTAATCAATTTAAACAATTTCCAACTCCGCTCAAAAAGTCGATAAAATCAACTCTTGGGCCCACATGTCCGGATTCCGAAAATGTTCGAAGATAAACTTTAACTATAACATCACAAACTCAATTATATGATTTATTCCTAATTCGATCTCCGATTTCGTGGTCAAAATCCAAAAATACCAATTTCTAGGTTTTTCTTCAAAATCCCAAATTTCTACAAATTTTCATGCTTGAATCCATATAAAATCCTTGTATTTAACTCACAATAGGTGGGGATAACTTACCTTGCCATTGATAATGAAAACCTCCACTTGAAGCTCTCAGAGAATCGCCCCAAACCAAGAGAGAGTGAAAGAAATGGGCCAAATCCCGTCTTAAAAACAACTCACTGCCCAGCCCTACTCTTCACACATGCGGTCCTTTTGCCGCTTTTGTGCCTCCGCTTCTGCGGAGGATTACTCGCAGGTGCGACTCTCCCCCAATGCTGGCTCCTTCGCTTCTGTGCTCCTTCACCACAGGTGCGCATCCGCTTCTGCAGAAAATCTTCCACACATGCGGACTCCCAGTCCCTCACTCCCTTCCACTTCTGCGACCACTGGGCCGTTTCTGTGGGCTCGCACCTGCGGGTTTTTTCACGCAGCTGCGATCGCACCAGATGCCCCGCTGCTTCAGCTCTTCCTCCCAATCCAAATTCGATCCGTTAAGCATCCGAGATTCACCCGAGACCCCCGGGATCCCAACCAAACATACCAATAAGTCCTAAAATATCGTATTAACTTAGTCGAGCCTTTAAATCACATCAAACAATGCTAACAACGCGAATCACCCTCCAATTCAAACTTCTACAATCGATGTCGAAACCTATCAAATCACGTTCGATTGACGTCAAATTTTGCACACAAGTCATAATTGACATTATAGACCTACTCCAACTTCCAGAATCAGAATCTGACCCCGATATCAAAAAGTCCACTCTCGGTCAAACTTCTCAAAATCATCTAAATTTCCAAGTTTCGCCAATTGACGCCGAAATGACCTACAGACCTCTAAATCAACGTCCGGATATGCACTGAAGACCAAAATCACCATACGAAACTAATTCCAAGCTCAGAATCCCAAACAGACATCGATAATATCAAAATCTACTTCAACCCAAACATAGGAAATTATTAAACCTTCAAAATGCTAACCTTCCGTAATAAGCGTCGAAATATTCCCGGGCTACCCGATACTCGACCCGAACATATGCCCAAGCCCGAAATCATCATGCAAACCTATTGGAACCTTCAAATTCCAATTCCGAGGTCGTTTACTTAAAAGTCCTAATTTGGTCAACTCTTCCAACTAAAGCTTCCAAATTTAGAATTTGCTTTCTAAACCAACTCCGAACTTCCCGAAATTAAATTCCGACCACACGTACATAATTCCTGGAGTGAAGCTACTCAAGGCCTTAAACCACTGAATGACGTGCTATAGCTCAAAACGACCGATCGGGTCATTACATTCTCTCCCACTCAAACATACGTTCGTCCTCGAACGTGCTAAGGACTGCTCCGGAGTTGTCCAAAATCACTGTATAATACCTTGTGCACCTACCCGTGCCACCACATTCTGGTTGGATATATTAGCTCGAGCCAGACTAAAAATTTTCCTTATAACCATAGTTAACAAGCTTTAAAAACCAAGTTACAGGCAATAAGCCACCTCAAACACTGACCAAGATCTCGTATGACATCAACAATGCGCTAACATACTAGAAACTCGAATGCGATACATAAGGAAAAACAAACTATGGAATGGAATTTCCCAGCACGCGTAACAAATAAAATGGTCGAACAGACGTTATGAACTCTATTCAAAGAATGAGAAACAACATACACAGAAAAAAATATACGCAACAGTACTCAACATTTCACTATTGCGGTGTGCAACCCGATCAAATCATGACACTGTTGTGGCGTGCAACCCGATCCAAACAGTATGCCCATGGCGGCGTGCCACCCGATCCGCACATAATAATCAAGAAGAAAACACACACAGCAAGTCGTAACTCTTATACTTACAAAATGCTCGCATATTGACCACAAGCACGCTCAGTACTAGAATTAATAAATGTTTAGTTACTAGAATCAACAGATTCGCACAACAAGAATTCAAGAACTTCCTAAAGGTTCTGTAGCCTCTCGAAGATAAGTACAGACGTCTCCGTACCGATCCGCTAGAATCTACTAAACCCGCTCATGACTCGTGAGACCTATGTAACCTAGGCTCTGATACCAATCTGTCACGACCCAAACTAACCCTGTCGTGATGGCGCCTATCGTGGAACTAGGAAAACCGACTCATTTCCAAAACAAACCGATATTTTATTTCAAGGATAAATCTCAAGGCCATTTAACATAAAAACCTTCATAAAGGAGTTCAAATCAAAACAAAAGTGTGGAAAGAAAAGCCCGACATCGGGGTGTCACTAGTCATGAGCATCTACTACAATCTGTCTAACAATATCAAGGCTAACTCAGCCTGGAAAATAGCTAACTACAACTAGAGGAAGATATGAGGGAGAAGAGTAGGGGTTGCGATCGCCAAACAACTACCTTGCTATCTTCGAGAAAATCTGCAACCAGAATAATCAACAACCGCTACCGTGTCCGGCTACCCCTATATATGCACACAAGGTGTAGGGAGTAACGTGAGTACACCAACTCAGTAAGTAACAACAATAAATAAAGACTGAGCAGTAGTGACGAGCAATAAAGCATATAACGTTCATATCATGAAATCCTAGTAAAATGCCTCATGCTTTTAAAATCAGGATTTGAATCAAAATATCTCGTTTAAAACCAGTTCCAGTAAAAATAATTTAAGGATATTTTTCGATAGTTTTCAAACAGAGGAAAAATGTAAAGTTGAGAAAAACTTGATGAAATCGTAAACAACCCCTCGGGCAAAGCATCACTTATATACAACCCCTCGGGCGAACCTCACAATCACTTTTTCCACTCGGGCATACCTCACAATCACTCCTGCCACTCGGGCATACCTCACAATCACTCATGCCTCCCAGTCACTCAGCACTCGGCACTCACACTCAGTAGGTACTTGCGCTCACTGGGGATGTGTACAGACTCCAGAGGGGCTCTTTCAGCCCAAGCGCTATATCAAGCCAAATCATGTCATAAATCACTCAGGCCCTCGGCCTAACATGCTACGGCGTGCAGCCCGATCCCATAAATATCCTCACAAATCAGGCCCTCAGCCTCAATCAGTCATAAACCTCTCAAGCCACTCGGGCATTTCAGTAAAAACAGGGCATTCGGCCCAAAACAATATTTATGTGCATCAAAATAGAGTCATAAAACTGAGTTATGCAGTAAACAAGTATAACCATGACTGAGTATAGATTTGCAATCGAAAACAGTGAGAGGATAGTAAGAAAAGGCCTTTAAGGGTCCAAACAGCATTGGCACAAGGCCCAAACATGGCATTCAGCCCAATTTACAGAAACTCTTTCTAAAACATAAGTATCATATAGTTACAACAAAATATGCAACTTTACAATTACTAAGGGATGGACCAAGTCACAAATCCCCAACGGTGCACGCCCACACGCCCGTCACCTAGCATGTGCGTCACCTCAAAATAGTAGAATGATGCGAAATCTGGGGTTTCATACCCTCAGGACTAGATTTACAATCGTTACTTATCTCAACCCGGTCAAATATCTACCCCGCAATGCTTTTGCCTCTGGAATCGGCCTCCAAATCTATTCACAATCAGAACAATACCATCAATATACGTTAATGGAATGAATTCCATAAGAAAAACTACAAATTTAGACCAAAACCCGAAATTGGCTCAAACCCGGCCCCCGGGACCACGTCTCAAAATCTGACAACATTTACAAAACTAGAAAGCCCATTCAATCACGAGTCTAACCATACCAAATTCATCAAAATCCAACATCGTTTGGCCCTTCAAATCCTTAAATTACTGCTCCGAACACCCCAAGCCCTAGCCCCTCATTTTCACTAATTACATGATTAAACAATGGGAAATCACCATATGTACGAGTATTAGGGCTCAAATAACTTACCTCAACGAAAACCCCCTTGATTCCCTCTTCAAATCTCTCCCAAAAGCTCCTAAACCGAATAGAAATGGTGAAGAATGCACCAAAATACGCAAAGTGTGCAATATGTACCTTCTGCCCAGGCTTCTCGCACCTGCGGCCTTTTACCCACACCCGCGCGACCGCACCTGCGGTCCCAACAACCACACATGCGCAAGTCACTTAAACGCCCACATTTCGCATCTGCGGCAAACCTATTGCACCTGCGCGTGGTGCGCCTCATCTGCGAAGCCAGCCTTCTTCCTTCCTTATGCATCTGTGCCCCAGGTGTCGCACCTGCTGGCTCGCATATCGGCCAATTTTTCGCACCTGCATTCCTAGCCTTGGCCTTCCACTTCCTCATCTGCGTCTTCCCCAAATGCACCAGCGACCTCGCACCTGTGATTCTTCCTTCCACAGGTGCGGAAATAGCAGAAGCAGCAGCTTTAGTTGCATTTTCCAACTTCGACAAATCCGCTAACCACCCGGAATCACCCCGAGGCTCTCAGGACCTCAACCAAAAATACCAACAAGTCATATATCAACATACAAACTTATTCGAATCTTCGAATCACTCAAAACAATATCGAAACACCAAATTACCCTCGGATTCAAGCCTAAGAACTTCTAAAACTTCCAAATTCAACAACCGATGCCAAAACCAACAAAACCACGTCCGAATGACATCAAATTTTGCACACACGTCACAAATGACACTACGAACCTACTCCAACTTCAGGAATTCCATTCTGACCCCGATATCAAATTTTCCACTGCCGACCGAAATCGCCAAATTTCTAATTTCGCCAATTCAAGCCTAATTCTATCACGGACCTCCAAATCACATTCTGAATACACTCCTAAGTCCAAAATCACCTAACGGAGCTAACGGAACAATCAGAATTCAAATCCGAGATTGTTTACACATAGGTCAACATCCAATTGATTTTTCCAACTTAAGGTTCTAAATAAGAGACTAAGTGTCTCATTCCACTCCGAAACCACTCCGGACCCGAACCAACTAACCCGGTGTATCATAATATAGCTTAAGAGTATAAAGGAAACAGAAATGGGGGAAATAGGGCTTTAAATCCCGAACCGACCGGCTGGGTCATTACATCCTCCCCCTCTTAAACAATCGTTCATCCTCGAACGAGTTTAGAAACATACCTGGAGTCTCGAATAGGCGTGGATATCTGCTCCGCATCTCCTGCTCGGTCTCCCAAGTGGCCTCCTCCACAGGCTGACCTCTCCACTGCACCTTCACTGAAGCTATATCCTTTGACCTCAACCTTCGAACCTGCCGATCCAGAATAGCCATCGGCTCCACATCAGAAGTCAAATCACCATCCAACTGAATCGTGTTGAAATCCAAAACATGGGATGGATCTCCAATATACTTCCAGAGCATGGAAACATGAAACACTGGGTGCACACTCGAAAAGCTGGGTGGCAAAGAAAGCTTATAAGCCACCTCCCCTATCCTCTGAAGCACTTCAAAAGGCCCAATGAACCGGGGACTCAACTTGCCCCTCTTCCCAAACCTCATAACACCCTTCATGGGTGATACCTTCAGCAAAACTTTCTCCCCAACCATGAAAAATACATCATGGACCTTCCTGTCCGCATAGCTCTTCTGCCTAAACTGCGTCATGCGAAGCCGCTCCTGAATCAATTTCACCTTATCTAATGTATCCTGGACCAAGTCTATACCCAAGAGTCCAGCCTCACCCGGCTCAAACCATCCAACCAGAGATCTACACCTCCTCCCATATAAAGCCTTGTACAAAGCCATCTGAATACTCGACTGATAACTGTTGTTACATGCAAACTCCGTGAGTGGTAGAAACTGGTCCCATGAACCCCCAAAGTCAATGACACAAGCGCGCAACATGTCCTCCAATATCTGAATAGTGCACTCGGATTGTCCGTCCATCTGAGGGTGAAAAGCTATGCTCAACTCAACCTAAGTACCCAACTCTCGCTGCATTGCCCTCCAAAAATGTGATGTAAACTGAGTGCCCCTATCTGAAATGATGGAAACTGGAACACCATGCAGGCGAACAATCTCTCGGATGTAAATCTCAACCAACCACTCTGAAGAGTAAGTAGTACCAACTGGAATGAAGTGCGCAGACTTGGTCATCCGATCCACAATAACCCAAATAGCATCGAACTTCCTCGAAGTCCGTGGGAGCCCAACTACAAAGTCCATGGTGATCCGCTCCCACTTCCACTCTAGGATATCTAATCTCTGAAGCAAGCCACCCGGTCTCTGATGCTCATACTTAACCTGCTGATAGGTGAGACACCGAGCCACAAACGCAACTATATCCTTCTTCATCTGCCTCCACCAATAGTGCTGCCTCAAATCCTAGTACATCTTCGTGACACCCAGATGGATGGAATATCGCGAGCTGTGGGCCTCCTCAAGAATCAACTCCCGAAGCCCATCTGCATTAGGCACACAAATCCGACCCTGCATCCTTAACACGCTGTCATCACCAATATTCACATCCCTAGCATCACCTCTCCGAACCCTGTCCTGAAGAACGATCAAGTGGGGGTCATCATACTGACGCTCCCTGATTACGGTCATAAAGAGAAGATCTGAAGACCACACAAGCCAATACCCGACTAGGCTCCGAAATATTCAATCTCACAAGCTGGCCCGCTAAGGCCTGAACATCCAAGGCCAAAGGTCTCTCTGCTACTGGAAGGTATGCTAAGCTCCCTAATCTCTCTTCCCGACGACTCAAAGCATCGGCCACCACATTGGTCTTCCCCGTGTGGTACAAAATAGTGATATCATAGTCCTTAAGAAGATCCAACCATCTCCGCTGATGCAAATTAAGCTCCTTATGTTTCAATAGATACTACAAACTCCGATGATCAGTATAGATCTCACAATGAACCCCACACAAATAATAGTGCCAACTCTTTAAGGCGTGAACAATGGCTGCTAACTCAAGATCATGGACAGGATAGTTCTTCTCTTGGGTCTTCAACTGGCGCGAGGCATAGAAAATCACCCTACCCTCCTGCATCAGAACACATCCAATGCCTATCCACGAGGCATCACAATATACAGTGTAAGAACCTGAAGCTGATGGCAGAACTAACACTGGAGTTGTGGTCAAGAAAGTTTTGAGCTTCTGAAAGCTCTCCTCACACTCGTCTGACCACCTGAATAGAGCACCCTTTTGGGTCAATTTGGTCAAAGGCGATGCGATAGACAAGAAACCCTGAACGACCCGATGGTAATAACTAGCCAAACTGAGAAAGCTCCGAATCTCTGTAGCTGAGGATGGTTCGGGCCAACTCTAAACCGCCTTTAGCTTCTTCGGATCAACCTGAATACCCTCACTGGACACCACGTGCCCCAAGAATGCTACTGAACTGAGCCAAAACTCACACTTGGAGAACTTTGCATAAAGCTTCTCCTCCCTCAATCTCTGTAATACAATCCTCAAATAATGAGCATGCTCCTCCTGGTTACGAGAGTACACCAGGATGTCATCAATGAATACAACAACGAATGAGTCCAAATAGGGCTAGAATACACTGTTCATCAAATGCATGAATGCTGATGGGGCATTGGTCAACCCAAAAGACATCACTAAGAACTTATAATGGCCATAGCAGGTCCTGAAAGCTGTCTTAAGAATATCTGAATCCTAAATCTTAAGCTGGTGATAACCGGACCTCAAATTAATCTTGGAGAACACCCTCGCTTCCGGAAGCTGGTCGAATAAATCATCAATATGAGGCAAATGATACTTGTTCTTGACTATGACCTTGTTCAACTGCGTGTAATCAATAAACATTCACATGGAACCATCCTTCTTCTTCACAAATAGAACCGGTGCACCCCAAGGTGACACACTAGGCCGAATAAATCCCTTATCAAGGTGTTCCTGATGTTGTTCTTTCAATTCCTTCAACTTTGCCGGTGCCATACAATACGGTGGAATAGAAATGGGCTGAGTGCCTGGCACCAAATCGATACCGAAGTCAATATCCCTGTCAGGCGGCATGCCCGACAGGTCTGCAGGAAACACGTCAGGAAATTCACGTACCACCGGAACAGAATCAATGAGAGGAGTCTCTGCACTAACATCCCTCACAAAAGCCAAATAAGATAGGCAACCCTTCTCAACCATGCACTGAGCCTTCAAATATGAAATCACCCTACTTGGTACATAATCTACAGAACCACTCCACTCAACCCTTGGAATTCTCGGCATAGCCAACGTCGCCGTCTTAGCGTGACAATCTAGAACAACATGACATGGAGATAACCAATCCATACCCAATATCACATCAAAGTCGACCATACTGAGCATCAAAAGGTCCACTTGGGTCTCCAAACCCCCGATAGTCACCACACATGAGCGATATACGCGGTCCACAACAATAGTATCGCCCACAGGAGTAGATACATGAATAGAAGAAACTAGAGACTCATGGGGCATATCCAGAAAATGGGCGAAATATGAGGAAACATATGAATATGTGGAACCAGGGTCAAATAATACGGAGGCATCTCGATGATAAACTGAGACAATACCTTTAATCACAGCATCTGAAGAAATAGCGTCTGGTCTGGCAGGGAGGGCATAGAAATGGTCCTGGCCACCCCCTAATCTGCCTCCCCCTCTAGGGCGACCCCTAGCTGACTGACCTCCACCCCGAGCTGACTGGGCACCGTGAAGTAACTGGTGCTGAAGTCGGAGGCTGAATCCTCTGCTGAGATAGACTTCCATGATGATGAGGACAGTGCCTCCACATATGCCCAAACTCTCCATGCTCAAAACAACTCCTTGGTGCTGGTGGCGTGAACTGAAGGGAACCCCTAGCACCGGGATGACTGGTAGAAGAACCTGGCATGGAAGAGCCCTAATAGGTGGAGAACGGGACGAACACTGAGCTGGAAGGGCACTAAGTGATGAGTGGCCCTGATGAGAATTGTGAGAACCATGGCCAGATGATGCACCACGGTGAAATGGCCGAGCTGACTGATCCTGTCTGAAATGACGACCTCTACCGTACTGAAACTGACCCCCAAAAGGAGCACCGCTGAATCCACCTTGACCATGAGGCCTCTTGGCCTCCCTCTCAACCCTCTCCTGACCGTGAACCATCTCAATCTGCCGAGCAATGTTGACAACCTCATCAAAAGTAGCCCGAAACCCTCTCTCTGGCCATGAGAAACTGTAGCTGATAAGTGAGACCATTAATAAACCTCATGATCCTCTCCCTGTCCGTGGGAACCAACCAGATAGCATGACGAGCCAACTCAGAGAACCGCATCTCATACTGTGTCACAGACATATCACCCTGATGAAGCCACTCAAAATGTCTGCGCAGCTCCTCTCTGCGGGATCGAGGCACGAACTTCTCCAAAAAGACCACGGAGAACTGTGGCCAAGTAAGGGGTGCGGCGCCAATAGGTCTACGTCTATCATAAGTCTCCCACAATCTGAGTGCAGTCCCGAAAAACTAAAACGTAGTGAAGGAGACCTCACAAGTCTCCAGAATATCAGCAGTACGGAGTATCCTCTGACACCTGTCCAAAAAGTCCTGAGCATCCTCTCTCTCTGTGCCACTGAAAGGTGGTGGCTGGAGTCTCCCAAACCTCTCCAACCTACGCTGATCATCCTCAAGCATTGCAGGAACCACATAATCCTGAGCAACTGCAGCCGGCTGGGCTGGTGGTGCCTCCGGTGTCTGAAGTCCCTGAATAACCTGCTCGGGTGTACGAGCCACGGGAGTATGAGTGCCTCCCCTTGCCTGAGAACTGGCTACGGCCGTCGAGATAGAGACCGCCTGAGCAAGGCCAGTACACGCTGTCAAAATCTAAGCTAGGGCCTCCTGAAGGCCTGGAATCACAATAGGCACAGGTGGTGCATGAACTGGTGCATCAACAACTAGAATCTGGTCCTGATCTGGGACAACTGGTGGATCTGTAGGTACTACTCCAGCTGCGGTATGGGCTGCACCTCTGCTCCTACCACGGCCTCTCGCGGCCCTGGTTGGTGGTATTGGTGGCTGGCCCTCCTGATCGGTAGTACGAGTCCTCACCATCTGTGAGAGAATGAAACAACAAATGTTTAGTTACTAGAATCAATAGATTCGCACAACAAGAATACAAGAATGTGGAATCTTCCTAAAGGTTTTGCAGCCTCTCGAAGATAAGTACAGACGTGTCCGTACCGATCCGCAAGACTATACTAAACCCGCTCATGACTCGTGAGACCTATGTAACCTAGGCTCTGATACTTACTTGTCACGACCCAAATACCTAACCTGTCGTGATAGCGCCTATCGTGGTACTAGGCAAGCCGACTCATTCCAAAACCAACCGATATTTTAATTTCAAGGATAATTTCAAGGCTATTTAGCGTAAAAACCTTCGTAAAGGAGTTCAAATCAAAACAAAAATANTAATCTATCATGACCCAAACTAACTCTGTCGTGATGGCGCATATCGTGGAGCTAGGCAAGCCGACTCATTTCCAAAACAAACCGATATTTTTATTTCAAGGATAAATCTCAAGTCCATTTAACATAAAAACCTTCATAAAGAAGTTCAAATCAAAACAAAAGTGCGGAAAGAAAAGCCCGACATCGGGGTGTCACTAGTCATGAGCATCTATTACAATATGGCTAACGATATCAAGGCTAACTCAGCCTGGAAAATAGCGAAATACAACTAGAGGAAGATATGATGGAGAAGAGCAGGGGCTGCGATCGCCAAACAACTACTTTTCTATCTCCGAGAAAATCTGCAACCAGAATAATCAACAACCGCTACCGTGTCCGGCTACCCCTGGATCTGCACACAAGGTGTAGGGAGTAACGTGAGTACGCCAACTCAGTAAGTAACAACAATAAATAAAGGCTGAGCAGTAGTGACGAGCAATAAAGCATATAACGTTCATATCATAAAATCTCAGTAAACTGCCTCATGCTTTTAAAATCAGGATTTGAATCAAAATATCTCGTTTAAACCCAGTTCCAGTAAAAATCATTTAAGGATATTTTTCAACAGTTTTCAAACAGAGGAAAAATGCAAAGGTAAGCAAAAATTATGAAATCATAAACAGCCCCTCGGGCAAAGCATCACTCATATACAGCCCCTCGTGCAAACCTCACAATCACTCTTGCCACTCGGACATACCTCACAATCACTCTTGCCACTCGGGCATACCTCACAATCACTCATTCCTCCTAGTCACTCAGCATCGGCACTCGACACTCGCACTCAGTAGGTACCTGCGCTCAGTGGGGGTGTGTACAGACTCCGGAGGGGCTCCTTCAGCCCAAGCACTATATCAAGCCAAATCATGGCATAAATCACTTAGGCCCTCGGCCTATATCGAACATGCTGCAGCATGTAGCCCGAACCCATAAATATCCTAACAAATCAGGCCCTCGGCCTTACTCAGTCATAAACCTCTCAAGCCACTCGGGCATTTCAGTAAAAACAGGGGATTCGGTCCGAAACAACATTTATATGCATCAAATTAAAGTCATAAAACTGAGTTATGCAGTAAACAAGTATTACCATGACTGAGTATAGATCTTCAATCGAAAACTGTGAGAGGATAGTAAGAAAAAGCCTCTAAGGGTCCATACAGCACTGGCACAAGGCCCAAACATCGCATTCAGCCCAATTTACAGAAATTCTTTCTAAAACATATAAGTATCATGTAGTTTTAACAAAATATGCAACTTTACAATTGCTATGGGACGGACCAAGTCACAAATCCCCAACGGTGCACGCCCACATGCCCGTCACCTAGCATGTGCGTCACCTCAAAATAGTAGAATGATATGAAATCCGGGGTTTCATACCCTCAGGACTAGATTTACAATCGTTACTTACCTCAACCCAGTCAAATCACTACCCCTCAATGCTCTTGTCTCTGGACTCGGCCTCCAAATGCTCCAAATCTATTCACAATCAGTACAATACCATAAATATACGCTAATGGAATGAATTCTACAAGAAGAACTACAAAATTAGACCAAAACACAAAATTGGCTCAAACCCGGCCCCCAGACGCATATTTCGAAATTTGACAAAAATTACAAAACTAGAAAGCACATTCACTCACGAATCTAACCATACAAAATTCATCAAAATCGGACATCGTATGGTCCTTCAAATCCTTAAATTACTTCTCCCAAAATCCTAAGCCCTAACCCCTCATTTTCACTAATTACATGATTGAACAACGGGAAATCACCATATGTACGATTATTAGGGCTCAAGTCATGAAAACCCCCTTGATTCCCTCTTCATATCTCTCCCCAAAGCTCCAAAACCGAACAGAAATGGTGAAGAATGCACCAACATTTGCGAAGTGTGCAATATGTACCTTCTGCCCAGGCTTCTCGCACCTGCGGCCTTTTACTCGCACCCGCGCGACCGCACCTGCGGTCCCAACAACCGCACATGTGCAAGTCACTTAAATGCCCAGGTTCCATATCTGCGGAAAACCTGTTGCACCTGCGCGTGGTGCGCCGCATCTGCGAAGCCAGCCTTCTTCCTTCCTTCCGCATATGCGCCCCAGTTTTCGCACCTGTGGGCTCGCAGATGCGGCCAATTCTTCGCACCTGCGTTCCCAGCCTTGGCCTTCCACTTCCGCATCTGCGGCTTCCCCAAATGCACCAGCGACCTCGCACCTATGACTCTTACTTCCGCAGGTGCGGAAATAGCAGAAGCAGCAACTTCAGCTGCATTTTCCAACTTCGCTAAATTCGCTAACCACCTAGAATCACCCCGAGGCACTCGCGACCTCAACCAAAAACTTAGTCGAACCTTTGAATCACTCAAAACAATAATGAAACACCAAATTACCCTCGGATTCAAGCCTAAGAACTTCTAAAACTTCCAAATTCGACAACCGATGCCGAAACCAACCAAACCACATCCAAATGACCTCAATCTTTTCACACTTGTCACAAATGACACTACGAACCTACTCCAACTTCCAGAATTGCATTCCGACCCCGATATCAAATTTTCCATTGCCGACCGAAATCGCCAAATTTCCAATTTCTCCAATTCAAGTTTAATTCTACCACGGACCTCCAAATCACATTCTGAACGCACTCCTAAGTCCAAAATCACCTAACGGAGCTAACGGAACCATCAGAATTCAAATCCGAGATCGTTTACACATAGGTCAACATCCAGTTGACTTTTCCAACTTAAGGTTCTAAATAAGAGACTAAGTGTCTCATTCCACTCCGGACCCAAACCAACTAACTCGGTATATCATAATATAGCTTAAGAGCATAAAGGAAACAACAATGGGAGAAACAGGGCTATAACTCCGGAAACGACCTGCCGGGTCGTTACATATAGAAACCTTTCACTTAACTCATTTCTGGAGAACCATTGCAACATGCGACTGAATTTTCATAACCGCAGAAAATACAAACCTCAAGTAGCAGTCTAGACCATCATAACTCTTCCGGAATCTATCTACACATAACAAGTCATTATAATCGAATACCTCCAAATAAAACAAATTACGGCGGCCGTCGAGCCTCGCACGTACCACCACAAAGCACTTGCATAACTTAACACGCTGAAGGATCTGATCAATGCCACTATCATGCCGATTCAACCATTGCTAACCGAACCAACTTCTTCTAATTTACTCTGGACTTGCCTTAGAAATAATAATAACTCCATTCAAAAATATAACGAACCCAATCCGCACCCATCCTGAGTGACCCTATTTCACAAGACCACATTGTCTCAAA
Source organism: Nicotiana otophora (assembly GCA_000715115.1). Taxonomy (NCBI): domain Eukaryota; kingdom Viridiplantae; phylum Streptophyta; class Magnoliopsida; order Solanales; family Solanaceae; genus Nicotiana; species Nicotiana otophora. The sequence continues at coordinate 195,804 of AWOL01S0017665.1, forward strand.
CGTACGAACCATCTCATACCCTCCTTGTGCACACATTCACATCTTCAACTAGTACACCCATTCTGATGATTCCTCTACGAATCCGAAGTTATTTTCTCCTATATCGCCAATGTTGCACCGTAGACCGATGATAACATAGAACATTCCAAGTCCCTTTCTTAATCCACTGCAAAATCTCGATACTTAACCACACTACAGACTCGAAACCCTTGGGCACTGCACTTTAATTTTTGAACCCACTAGGACCGTTGTTGAGAGTCACCCACTCTGACTTGGTCCCGAATATAATCAACTCCAAAACTCTGCTAGCACATGAATACCCTCTAAAAGAAGAACTCAACTAAATTACTTTCCTTGCACATCACATCTATACGAAGCATAAACTCTGAGTCCTCCCAAAGCCTGAACACGAATTGATAAGGCCAAAAATAACACACATTCTTCAAATTCTTTGCTCAAATTACCACTGATGTTTTCTTTCCTTAGTCGTAATAACCCACCAATATGCTGATAACCAGAAATCTCATAAGTAGACAACCACGCAATCCCATCGTAGACGGTGGGCTCCCCCACTTAGCTTGAAGCTACAATTACCTAACCCTGGAACCCACCAAGATTCCTTCTTCCCCATTGACATGATCTTGCACAATCAACCCGCCAAATTTCTTGAAATCATTCTGTTAAACATTTCATGAGCACTCTGAATCTCTAGCCATATTCACATATTCGACCTCTTATCGGATTGTCAGTAGAATTCTTCGTAGAAGCTTCATCAACACCACGCAACCGCTAACCTGCTCACAAGAGATAACCCACATATGGAAATTCCACGCCGATATTTTTCAATGACGCTGCACTGGGTACAATTACTACAAAATCAGTAAACCTTCCCGAGTCCGTGCTCATTCACCAGCTGTACAAGTCCGTTCACTCCCCATTGACATCAACTAAAAGTGCGACAATACATTCCAACCGGAAGTCATGTTGCATTCCTCCTCATATCAAGAAAACTTCATTCTGTCGTATCCAATCTTCCCCAATATAGTAGTCAACATTCCAAATTAAGTCTGTAGACCTAGTCACTGTCCACTATGATTCCCAAATTGCCCTAAACTTCCCTCAAGGCATGTGGCTATCCTACCACAAAACTCCTATGCTACTCTGCCACTCTCCCACTTTGGTTAATCCCACTCCTTTAAGCAACTTCTCGACTTCTACTTTTCATACTTAACCTACTAGTAATTCAACCATAACGAGACTCCTTCCTCCATGTCCTTCCTCATCCTTCACTGCCCAAATACTGCCTCAAAGCAAAATCCATCTCGGTGGCACCTGATCTCACCAATTGCTACCAACTCTAAGCCTCCTCGAATATTATCTTTCTCGAGCCATCAACATTAGAAACACCCATTTGATTTTGAAATCGCCACACTCCGCTATTTCTGACAACCGATTCTCCGGCACCATTTCTTAATACCCTGCCCCGAAGGCAAATTGATAAAGAACATAACACTGGAGAACTTAATACATTCAAACAAGGACAACGACACCCATCACAGATGAAAATTTCACCTCCTCGAATATACCAAGTCTCATCACTCCATTAACCCAAACCTGAACATTCATACTCTGATTGTCTTTCCTTTGCTGGAAATAAACGTTAAACCTCTAAATCATGCGCTGAGAAATTCTCCGTTCAAGTCATTCACTGCTTCGACACATAAACAAACACCCCACCATTACACCAACATTGTGCGATAATAACCTCTGTACATCATAGCAATTTGCGCGTAGCCTCGATCCCATAGAAAATACGGCTACTGAGCTAAAGTGACAGAACATCCTTCCGCCAGAAGACGATAATAACTTGCTCAAAAGCACAAGGAGAAACATCCTGCTCCACGTCTGTAGTACCACTGTAACTCCTCGATGCCCAATTGACACGAGTGCTCAACACCGTACAAGAATGAATAAGAAGGGGATAAAGGCATAAGTCTCGAAGGAATCAAATCACACGATGGGGAATCAAGAAGGGAAGTGCTCCTAACAGCCCTGTAGCCTCTTGAAGATAAATACAGATGTCTCTGTACCGATCCGCAAGACTCTACTAGACTTGCTCATGACTCGTGAGACCTAAATGAACCTAATGCTCCGATACCATGTTGTCACAACCCAATTTCTCCTATAAGCCGTGATGGAGCCTAACGTTGCTATTAGGCAATCCAACGTCGATTATATCAATTATTTACTCATTTTATTACTTTTAAAATCATAACTCCCATTTAATTAAGTAATATGAAATAAAATCTATAGGGTGATAAAATAGTAAATATGTGAACCACCATNTACAAAATCAGTAAACCTTCCCGAGTCCGTGCTCATTCACCAGCTGTACAAGTCCGTTCACTCCCCATTGACATCAACTAAAAGTGCGACAATACATTCCAACCGGAAGTCATGTTGCATTCCTCCTCATATCAAGAAAACTTCATTCTGTCGTATCCAATCTTCCCCAATATAGTAGTCAACATTCCAAATTAAGTCTGTAGACCTAGTCACTGTCCACTATGATTCCCAAATTGCCCTAAACTTCCCTCAAGGCATGTGGCTATCCTACCACAAAACTCCTATGCTACTCTGCCACTCTCCCACTTTGGTTAATCCCACTCCTTTAAGCAACTTCTCGACTTCTACTTTTCATACTTAACCTACTAGTAATTCAACCATAACGAGACTCCTTCCTCCATGTCCTTCCTCATCCTTCACTGCCCAAATACTGCCTCAAAGCAAAATCCATCTCGGTGGCACCTGATCTCACCAATTGCTACCAACTCTAAGCCTCCTCGAATATTATCTTTCTCGAGCCATCAACATTAGAAACACCCATTTGATTTTGAAATCGCCACACTCCGCTATTTCTGACAACCGATTCTCCGGCACCATTTCTTAATACCCTGCCCCGAAGGCAAATTGATAAAGAACATAACACTGGAGAACTTAATACATTCAAACAAGGACAACGACACCCATCACAGATGAAAATTTCACCTCCTCGAATATACCAAGTCTCATCACTCCATTAACCCAAACCTGAACATTCATACTCTGATTGTCTTTCCTTTGCTGGAAATAAACGTTAAACCTCTAAATCATGCGCTGAGAAATTCTCCGTTCAAGTCATTCACTGCTTCGACACATAAACAAACACCCCACCATTACACCAACATTGTGCGATAATAACCTCTGTACATCATAGCAATTTGCGCGTAGCCTCGATCCCATAGAAAATACGGCTACTGAGCTAAAGTGACAGAACATCCTTCCGCCAGAAGACGATAATAACTTGCTCAAAAGCACAAGGAGAAACATCCTGCTCCACGTCTGTAGTACCACTGTAACTCCTCGATGCCCAATTGACACGAGTGCTCAACACCGTACAAGAATGAATAAGAAGGGGATAAAGGCATAAGTCTCGAAGGAATCAAATCACACGATGGGGAATCAAGAAGGGAAGTGCTCCTAACAGCCCTGTAGCCTCTTGAAGATAAATACAGATGTCTCTGTACCGATCCGCAAGACTCTACTAGACTTGCTCATGACTCGTGAGACCTAAATGAACCTAATGCTCCGATACCATGTTGTCACAACCCAATTTCTCCTATAAGCCGTGATGGAGCCTAACGTTGCTATTAGGCAATCCAACGTCGATTATATCAATTATTTACTCATTTTATTACTTTTAAAATCATAACTCCCATTTAATTAAGTAATATGAAATAAAATCTATAGGGTGATAAAATAGTAAATATGTGAACCATCATACCAAACATCTAGTAGAAATACCCAGAACCCGGTGTCACCAGTGCAAGAGCATCAACTGGAAGCACATAATAAATTGATTCACCTATGGGGTTAATTCCCTCTTACAAGGTTAGAAAAGAGACTTACCTCGCCTTGAAGCTCCATAGCCGGCTCCAACGCCACTCTAACACCTCAAACAGATGTTTGTCGACCCAAACATATGCAAACAAGGTGCAAACCAATCAAAATGTGTTATAATACCCATAATTAATCAATTTAAACAATTTCCAACTCCGCTCGAAAAGTCGATAAAATCAACCCCCGGGCCCACGTGCCCGCATTCCAAACATTTTCGAAGATAAACTTTACCCATAATATGATAAACTCAATTATATGATTTATTACTAATTCCATGTCCGATTTCGTGGCCAAAATACATATTTCTACAAATGTTCATGCTTGAATCCATATAAAATCCTTGTATTAAACTCACAATAGGTGGGGATAACTTACCTTGCCATTGATGATGAAAACCTCCACTTGAAGCTCTCCAAGAATCGCCTTAAACCAAGATAGAATGGAAGAAATGGGCCAAATCCCATCTTAAAAACAAATCACAGCCCAGCCCCGGTCTTCGTACCTGCGGTCTTTTGCCGCTTCTGCGGAGGATTACTCGCAGGTGCGGCTCTCCCCCAAGGCTAGCTCCTTCTCTTCTACGCTCCTTCACCACAGGTGCGCATCCGCCTTTGCGGAAAATCTTCTGCACATGTGGACTTCCTATCCCTCACTCCCTTCCGCTTATGCGATCATTGGGTTGTTTCTGCGGGCTCGCACCTGTGGCCTTTTTCACACAGCTACGATCGCACCAGATGCCCAGCTGCTTCAGCTCTTCCTCCCAATCCAAATTCGATCCGTTAAGCATCCGAAACTCACTCAAGGCCCCCGGGAGCCCAACCAAACCTACCAACAAGTCCTAAAATATCGTACGAACTTAGTCGAGCCTTTAAATCACATCAAACAACGCTAAAAACACGAATCACCCTCCAATTCAAACTTAATGAACTTTGAAACTTCAAACTTCTACAATCAATGCCGAAATCATGTCCGATTGACCTCAAATTTTGCACACAAGTCACACTTCTACAATCAATGCCGAAATCATGTCCGATTGGCCTCACATTTTGCACACAGGTCATAATTGACATTACGGACCTACTCCAACTTCCGGAATCAGAATTCGACCCCGATATCTAAAAGTCCACTCATGGTCAAACTTCTCAAAATCATCCAAATTTCTAACTTTTGCCAATTGACGGCGAAATGACCTATGGACCTCCACATCAATGTCCGGATACACACTTAAGACCAAAATCACCATACAGAACTATTCCCAGGCTCAGTATCCCAAACAAACATCGATAATATCAAAATCTACTTCAACCCAAACTTAGGAAATTATTAAACCTTCAAAATGCCAACCTTCATAATAAGCATCAAAATACTCCAGGGCTACCCCAAGTCCCGAACATACGCCCAAGTCCAAAATCATCATACGAACCTTGGAACCTTCAAATCCCGATTCCGAGGTCGTTTACTCAAAAGTCCTCGTTTGGTCAACTCTTCTAACTTAAAGCTTCCAAATATAGATTTTTTTCCCAAACCCACTTCGAACTTCCCAAAATTAAGTTGCGACCACACGTATAAGTAATAATACCTGGAGTAAATCTACTCAAGTCTTCAAACCACTGAATGACGCGCTAGAGCTCAAATTGACCGGTCGGGTCGTTACATATGGCTTTCCCATGGTCATGTAACTCTTTGTGGAGGTGAATCACGTTGGGATCACCTTGTGTAATATTAGCCCGAGATTTCCATGCCGATGACATGTCCTCCATTTCATCTAAGATCTCACACGCCTTCGCATAAGGCGTAGTCATGAATTTCCCACCGGAAAGTTGATTCACTACATATTGGTTATTTGTGTTGATCCCACGATAGAAAGTTTGTTGAATCATGTTCTCCGTCATATTGTTGTTGGGACATTTTTTAACCATTGTTCTATATCGCTCCCATATCTCGTGTAGTGGTTAATTGGGATCTTGCTTGAAAGCTAGAATCTCATCCCTAATGGTAGCCATGTGCCCCGGAGAGAAGTACTTAGAAATAAACCTTTCCGCCAATTCATCCTAAGTGTGAATGGAATGGTTCAGCAAACGTTCCAACCAATCTAAAGCTTTCCCCTCTAGAGAGAAGGGAAAAAGTCTTAGCCTCAAAGCATCCTCGGATTTATTCATTTGTTTACTCCCCCAACACGTGTCAACAAACCCCTTCAATTGTTTATATGCATTTTGACATGGAGTACCTGTGAAGAAGCCTCGTTGCTCTAGCAAACAGAGAATCACATTGGTTATTTAAAAGTTGCCTGCCCTAATACGGGGAGGGACTATTGGGCTTGCATATCCGTCATTGGGCAACACCCGGTGTGGAGCCGCTCGCGGTGGAGGGTGGGGTGGAACATGCACAATGGCATGAGGCACTCAACCTCTTCTATTGGCTTGAGGTTCAAGAGTAACCTCATCCACTTGATATCCTCAATGTCCACATCCCCCAAAGAAATATTTCCGACTCATTGTTGGCCATGGTTGCACCTACAATTTCTCAAACACGTTAGTAACACGGAAGTTAAAGAAGATATTCCAAAAAATACCCAAATATATAGCTAACACCGTTTTTAACTCCCCGGCAATGATGCAAAAAATTGAATTGCGCCCAAATGCACACCTTAAAATAAGGTATGAAACGGTTGATTGCAATTGTAGTAACCCAACAAAGAATCGGGATCGAATCCACAGGGAGCTAGATGGGAGTTAGGAGTATCTATTCTAATGCATGAAATTGAATTTATCTTAATTTGCGCTTCCACAAGAAAAGGTTTTACTTATATTTCTATTTTAAAACTAAAGATTGTAAATAGGGAAATAAGACTAAAATAATTGTTTTTGATGTTTTTCAAACAGGTAAAAGCCTAGGGATGTGACATTACCTAGGTGTTTGCCTAATGGGATAAAAACCTTAATGCTTGTTTTGTTGATCGAGGACTCAGAACTTGGAAATTTTGCAAACCCTCTGAAGTTGGTCTCAAGCTCTTGTTTTGCGGCCGCACAATTCATGTGAGATCTGCAATTTCCTAGAAAGTCTAATGAGTTTTCCCTCGTTGTTTGCGGCCGCAGATGGAATTCTGTGGACTGAACTTTGTAAGCTTCTGTGCCTTTTATTGCCATTTCATTAGTTTTGGGAGCACAATTCAATGCTTTTAGTCTAAACCAAAAGCTAAAAGGCGCTAATAAGTAGTCAAAATCCTCACTTATTAACCACAGAAACGGAGGAAATTCTGGAGAAGCGGCCTCGCTTCTATGATGAAATGGCCGCAGGTGCGGGAAGAGGCTGGCCAGGCCTAGTCCGCAGGTGTGACTCCGCTTTCAGCAAAAGTGGGCCCGCAGAAGCGGGAGTCCATCCGCAGAAGTGAAGTCAGGCGGCCTGGGCTAGGACCATAGACGCGATGGTTTTTTCGCAGGTGCGGCGCCGTAGATGCGGCCCCTGGTCCGCAGAAGCGGAATCACTGAGAGGCAGTGAGGTCCATTTAATACGGGACTTAGGCCATTTTGGTTCATTTATTTCACTTCTTGGAAGATGTTTGGAGCTTCTTAGAGGGATTTCCACCTAGTTATTGAAGGTAAGTAATTCCTACCCAATGTATGTTAAATACATATATTATAGGTAGATTTTAACATATAAAATAGTGAAAATTATGGTTTTAATTGATAAACCTATGTTTTGCTAAACAATGAGATTTAACCACGAAAATAGTTATGGAATTGGGTGAAAATGATATATTTGAGTTTTTGAGGTTATGGGTAAAAAGTATCTTCGAAAATTTCCGGAATCCGGGCACGTGGGGGTGAAATTTAGGAATCTTCAAAATTGGGTTGGGTAATTACTCCAATAGTCAAATTATGAACTTTTGAGTATATATTGATTTATTTATATAATATTTGGCTAGTTTCGGGTTGTTTGGCACCAAGTTGAGGACTTTGAGCGTATTTGTGGACTGGAAGTGAGCTTGAGAACGAGGTAAGTCTCTTGCCTAACCTTGTAAGAGGGAACTCATTTCCCTTAGGTGTATTTTTGTTGTGAGTTACTTGTGTGGGGAACTGCGTACGCACTTGGTGATGAGAATCCGTGCGTAGCTATATTCCATGAGTTGTCCGGGTAGTCTTAGATTTACATCATGTTTTAATTGTACTGTCGTGTTTGTTGTGCACATTAGTTATCTTAAATAGAGCAGAGACTAGAGAGTTTTAGTTGAAAACTTCCAAGTTTGATTTAGTTTTTTGGGGAAAGAATTGTAGAATTCTTAATGACTTTGAGAAATCCATGTCTTCTCGCGTCGTAAGTACTTCCGTGAGCGAGGTAAACTTCTCTATTCTAACGGGAACGGGTCGTTCGCCTCGACAGATTAATACGATGCATCTATGGTTCGTGCCATTCAACCCTCGGTAGTGCACACCGTATATTGTTTGATCGATCCGTACTACCTCGGCATAAACCGTGCGTGATAATAGTCGGAGCCTGATTACACTTGATATTACTTTATGGCTTAAGAGGTTATAATTTACTTAATGACAAAAATTGATTTGGGGTTAGTAGATGTTGACTAGGGATGTTTGAATTTATTATCAGTTGAGGAGTCATTTATTCATTACTTCTTATTGTGGTGTTGTTATTATTATTATTATTATTATTATTATTATTATTATTATTATTATTATTATTATTATTATTATTATTATTATTATTATTATTTTCATGTCCCATACCTGCTTAGAAATTCTGTAATTTATTATTGGTTCATAGTAAGTGTCGATGTCAACCCCTCATCACTACTTCTTCAAGGTTAGACTGGATATTTACTGGGTACATGTTATTTATGTACTCACGCTACACTTCTGCACTAATTGTGCAGGATCTGAGGCAGGTGCATTTGGCAGTCATCTCGACGCGCACCCCTAATACTCCAAGATTTAGTGGTGAGATGCTTTTCGAGCCCGTTCTGCAGCACCCAGAGTCTCTCTTTTGCATTTACTTTCTTTCTACTCTATTTCAGACAATAGTATAGTATTTTGTATATTCTACTAGAAGTTCATACACTTGTGACACCAGGTCTTGGAATATTTTTAGTAGACATTTTATGGCTTTCGAGTATTTACTTCACCACACTTGTTCTTATATTTGTTTACACTTTATTTTATTAAACTTTTCACCTCTTCTTACTTAATAAATAAAAATCAACTATTTCAAAATTGTTAAAGAGAATAAATACATGGCTAGTTGACCACTGGCTTGCCTAGCAGTGACGTTGGGCGCCATCACGGCCTATAGGTGAAATTGGGTCGTGACAACATGGTATCAAAGCATTAGGTTCGTGTAGGTCTCAAAAGTTAAGAGTAGTCCTAATAAAGTCTTGCGTATCGGTGCAGAGACATCCGTACTTATCTTCGAGAGGCTATAAGGTGTAGGAAAGTACTCTTTCTTCATCTCCATCATGCAATTGATGTTATGCTAAGTATCTTTCTCTTATTCTCTCACAGATGGTGAGAACGCGCACGATAGAGGTACCTAACCATGGAGGAGCTGATCCCCCTGTTGCTAGAGTCCGAGGCAGTGGCTGAGGGAGGACTCCAACTCATGGTAGAGGACGAGGACGTCCCAGAGTTTCCCCAGTTGTGCCGCAAGTGGATCAGGTAGAGGATCCTATTATTGAGGAGCGGGGCCAGGTACCTGCAAGAGAGCCAGCCCCAGTGAATTTTATGCCCGAACCGTGATTCCAGGAGGTCATGGGCCGTATGTTGTGGTTCATGGATTCTATGACTCAGGTCGATTTATTTCCAGCAGACCCAGCTATATCTCAGGTTGGAGAAGGAGAACATACCTCTACCGCTCAGGCTCCAGGGCATGCAACTGCCGTATATCAGGCCCCGAGTACAGTACTCATGGGCGGAGCCCAACCAGTTGCAACAGCCATACCCGAGCCCAGACCAGCTGCGGCCGACGAGCCACAAAAGCTATTAGACTGGTAGACCAGGCTACATCATCCTGTCTTTGAAGGTGAGAGACACGAGGACCCCCGGGACTTTATTGATTGGTGTAGGGACAGACTGCACAACATGAGGATATTGGAGTCCCACTAGGTGGACTTTACAACCTTTCAGCTGGAGGGCATGGCCCGTAGATGGTGGCAGTCCTATATTTTCGGCAGACTAGTAGGTTCTCCTCCTATGACATGGGATCATATCACATGCCTCTTCCTGGACAGATATATTCCACCCTCTCAGAGGGAAGAGTTGCGATTTCAGTTCAAGCAGCTCCAACAGGGTCATATGTCAGTGACCGGCTATGAGGCGAGATTATCTAAGTTGTCTCTCCATGCACTTATGATACTTCTCACCGATACAGAGAGAATGCAGAGGTTTGTTGCCGGTTTGCACTTTTGTATCCAGGACACTATAGCCCGAGAGGTTGAGATGGGGACTTTGTAATACCTAGTTATGGAGATAGTACGGAGGATTGCGGGTGTTCGTAAGCGGAGCTGAGAGCAGGCGACGAGGGATAAACAGTTTCAATATTCTGGAGAGTTCAGTGGTGCCCCGGCTAGGGGCAGAGGTTAGTTTGTGAGGGGTCAGTCTAGCAGGCCCACATATCCAACACCGTCGCCTTCTCGGGGTGCTCCAGTGCGACCATATTTCAGCACCATGCTAGAGAGATCCTATTGCCCACCAGCCATTCGGGGTTCCTCCAGTGGGTATTCAAGCCATCAGGGTCACACTTCAGATCAGCTGTCCACCATTCTGAGGGGTTATTATGAGTGAGAGGATCCTGGCTACATGAAGAGGTTTTGTCCCAGACTTCGTGGCAAAGCAGTACATAAGGGTCATCAACCTATGAATACAGCACCAGCTGCCGCACCAGCCGTCTGGCCGCCCAGAGGCGAAGGGCAGTAGGTAGGGGCCATCTTAGAGGTGGTGGCTAGTCAGGTGAAAGCTAGCCAGGTGGCGCTCTAGCCAGGTTCTATGCCTTTCCAGCCAGACCAGATGCAGTAGCCTCAGATTCCGTGATCACGGGCATTATTTTTGTCTGCGGTAGGGATCCTTTGGTACTATTTGATCCAGTGTCTACATATTCATATGTTTCATCTCTGTTTGCTCATTTCCTAGGTATTCCTCGCGAGTCCTTGGGTACTCTTGTATATGTGTCGACGCCGGTGGGCGATTCTATTGTGGTGGATAGACCTACTGGTCCTGTATCATGACTTTCTGTGGTTATGAGACTAGAGTGGTTTGTTACGACCCAATTCTATTATAGGCAGTGAGGGCGCCCAGTGCCGCCGCTAGGAAAGCCAACAGTGAACTAACCACGAGATTTCTCTTTTTAATAAATTTCCAAGTAATTAAACTTTCCTTAGTTTAAAAGAGTTAAGAAAACACAGAGTTAAAATAAATAAAACGAAAGCAACTGAGTGCTATCATAACCATGAAATAAACCAAGACCACAAGTCTGCTACTGTGTGCCAAGACCTGGTGTCACAAGAGCATGGGCTACTAGTAGAATATACAAAATAGTACTACTCTACTGTCTGAAATGAAATATACAGAACAATAATAAAAGAAAGACTCTGGCTGTTGCAGAACGGCTCGGAAGGCAGCTCATAGTGTAATCTCGTAACAGGGATCAAGCGTGCACACCAGACTGATACCCAGATGCACTGCCTCAAATCCTTCACATTAAGTGTAGAAGTGTAGCGTGAGTACATTAACAACATGTACCCAGTAAGTATCCAGTCTAACCTCGAAGAAGTAGCGACGAGGGGTCGACTCTAACACTTACTATGGGCTAAAAATAATATGCCAAAATTTTAAATAAGCATGGACTACATGAATAATACTGAAAACTCAATAACAGGAAATAATAAATAATCCTATCACAAGTATTAGGTCCCGAATTTATTTTTATCATTTAACAATTTATATCTCACGCCAATGAAGCAATATCAATTATAAATGGTTCCAAAGATTTATCATACGCAAATTATACCGAGGTCGTACGGACAGATCCAGCATAAAATATTTAAACTGTGAACTGTCGAGGGTCGAACGGCTCAAACCATAGATGCATCTATCTGCTACCGAGGCATTCGGCCCGCTCCACAAAAGAAAATACTTTAAAGAAATACAAATTCTCAATAACAATCAAGTGTCTCATTCACAACTTCAAGTACGTGAAATTTATCCTTTTACAATCCTTTTATCAAATTTTAATATGACTTAAGCAATTAAGTTCACAAGTAGGGGCAAACATTGTAGGTATAGCATGATATGCATCCTAGACTACTCGGACAATAGCATAATTAGTAGCTATGTACGGGCTCTCGTCACCTCGTGCGTACGTAGCCCCCCCACAAATAGGAGCACATATTGATTAATTCACCTATGGGGTTAATTCATTCTTACAAGGTTAGAAAAGAGACTTATCACATCTCAAAGCCTACTTTCCGGTCCAAGATTGTGCTCAAACCCCCAAATTCGGTGCCAAATGACTCGAAACTAGTCAAACATTATATAAATAATCAATACATGTTCAAAAGTTTATATCCTAACTATCAAAGTGATTTCCCAAGCCTATTTGAAGAATCCCTAAAGTTCACCCCTGGGCCCACATGCCCGAATTCCGGAAATCTTTGAAGAAAGTTGTTACCCATAACCTCGTGAATTCAAATATATGACTTTTATTAAATTCCATAACGAATTTCATGGTAACATCTCATTTTTATCAAAAAACTAGGTTTTCACTTAAACCCATGATGTTCATTAATTTACATGTTATAATCTACCCACAAACTATATATTTCACTCACATTATGTATAAATTACTTACCTCAAAGTGCTAGATGAAATCCTCTCTCTAAGAGCTCCAAGAATCGCCCAACAAGGAAAGAAAATGAGCCAAAAATGACTAAATCCCGTCATTAAATGAGTGGTCTGCCCGCAGCGATTTTTGCACCTACGGGGCCACAACCGTGCACGCCCCAACCTCGGGAAGCACGACCAACGCTCAACCGAGTGAACCCGGTCGAGCAAGCCTGTAAGATATTTTTTACCCAACTCACCCATGATCAAGAGAAGACATGATTTCATTAATTAGACAGTAGGAAGTTCATACATACAATAGTAAATCGTTTTATTAGTTACTTCACTTTTAAGTCTCAAAATACACATATTTTTCTAGTTTGAGTGGAACAAGTGATCAAAACACAACATAACTTGTTTGAATTTTCTAGTACCCATGTACAACCCATATAGTGTCTACGGAGCCTCTAAAAGATACAAAAGAGTGTTATGATAGTGCCATAACAAGGCCCCGGCTATACCTCGAGATGTGATAATAATATGAACAAAAGATACAATACGTGACCCCGGGATGAAATGGGGCTCACCAAGTCTGCTGGAAGAGGATGTACCACTATCGCTGATTAACACTACCTACTATGGAACCACCTGCATCTATTTAAAGATGCAGCGCCCCCGGTGAAAGGGACGTTAGTACTATCGAATAGTACTAGTATGTAAAACTAAACACTATCTAGAATGAATAATAATACAAGGGGGAAATAGTCAAGAATTTAATAAGAGGTTCAAATAATACTAAAACATCAAGTTACGAATCACATAAGTTTTCAAGTTAATTTCCAAATTATTAGGATGGGTGATCTTTAGTGCCGATATACCATAATTCACAATTCCACAGTATTCTTACACGGAGTCCGATCACGACTCGATCGGCTAGGTCGTCTCATTTGAGACATCAACCATAACCACAATTTCAATTATCATTTCCAGCACAGTCAACACTATGTGTGCGGCATGGCATCCGATCATGGCCTGATCGGCTAGGCCGTCTCACCCAAGACATTACCTTTTTCAGTCAATCATCTCACATCATACTTCTTTCATATCTTTTCGATTCATTAGCACTAGTGGCTATAATTATAAAGTCATTCTTGGCACTTTGCCGTATTTCATGATTCTAGTTCCCCTTTCCACATTCAAATATCATTATCATTATCAACAACAATAAGGCTTCCCAGTCAAGGCATTAAATTCACATATGAGCAATTTAGGAATCTTAGGCACATAGAAGCTTTTCATACAATTTGGCATAACAACCTTTATTTTGACCTTGACTTGAAGTCTTAACATTTTAAACACATATTCCATGTTTTGAACACATTCTCAATGATAAGGTGATATGATGAAGCATTTACAGTACATATTAAGCATATATCCTTCAACACAAGCACATTCGGAATAGCCAATTCTAATATGATTAATTTGGGACTTACACCAAATATATGAACATCGTGGGATTCGATTCTAAGAAGAAGGGGGTTTAGCCAACATACCTCAATTGAGCTTCCTTTAAGCTCTAAAACGTTCCGGAATTCTTAGCACTTCGATCTATTTTAGAAATATAACAAGTTGGACCAAAATTAGGAAGATGGCCATGATTCTAGCTCATTTGAGCACATTATCATACACTAGGTGCGCATTAATGTTTTTAAGTCCCTTTTGTGAAAGATTCCATCATTCCCTAACCCATTCTTTACCATTTTTAGCTCACAATCTTCCCACATTCTTTGATAACACATGCATGCAAGATAACAACCCCTACACCCAATAATTGTCTTTTGTTATGAAAACAATTATATTGTGGATGTCCATTTATTACTCTGCTATAGATAATCTAACTGAAGAAGACTGTCCATTTAGTACTCTGTTGAAATTTATCTACAAGCAGCTAATGCAGGCAGGTTACAAGCAACTCAATGAAATGATTTGCAACGGCTTCTTATTAAATAGGGAGGTTGCAAGCAGCTCATGCAGACAACTTACAAGCAGCTAAAGAAAAGCCTTGCAGCTGCTTCCCGAAAAGCCTCGCAGCTGCTTCTTTTCTTCTATAAATAGAGAAATTTTCAGTTCATTATGTACATGAGTTTGAATTTGAATAATATATCAATATCTCTATATACTTGTCTTCGGTTTATTTACTTTACAGTTTTTATTTTATAACACGTTATCAGCACGAGACTCTTCCATTTTGAGAACTTACTTCGAATTTAATTTCTATTTCAGTGTTCTTCTCCAATGTAAGGCGACACTCTTATGTCCGTGGTTAGATCTTATTCATTTTGAGCATCATAAGGCAGATTATATCCTTTAGGTGATGAGTTTTTCTTCTTGGCAGTAGTGATGTAGATATCACTTACATATGGAGTGACCAAATTTGCGTAATTTAATTTGAGCCTTTTGCTTAATTTTAATATCTTTATAATCGCTTGCTTGGTTATATGTTACGTATACAGTACCTATTTTGGTATTTGTTTTCATCCTAATTATCTTAATAAAGGATTACAAAGTGCATAACATTGTTAGATCCACTTAAACTCCAACAGAGTTTGCAAGAAATATATAACCACCAGAAGTGGTTATGTTTTGTATATCTCATTGTAACTAAATTTTGTTAACAACCAGAAGTGGTGTATGCCTATGACCACCAAAAGTGATAATTTAGGCTTTCTATGGTTACAATTAAAGATAAACTAGAGAAGTACTCTCTATATTACATGCATGCCTCAATTTTCTCCTGAAATAGTAAATATTTTAAAAGAGATTGAAGCATCACAATTTGATGTGATTAATGCGTGTTCAGATAATTATGTTCGATTTCCTGAAGGATGAGAAATTTTATAAATATTAATCCATTCCCTGAAGTGAATGTGACAATATTAATAAAGCCGTAAATATGAGCGTGCTATTGATGTAAATATATTACGATTCACCTCCAGAAGAGGTAATATGATTGAGAGAATATATACTCAATTTTTCGTATTTTAATTTGCTCCAGAAGAAGTAACACAATTGAAATATTCTCCCGAAGCAGGAAAATATTATGAAACTGTGTCTTTTTGTGCGTAAATAATATAATGAGCTATTCAAAGTTACTTTTTGAAGCACATTTTCATTCCCTAGAGTGAATGAAGAAATACCACAACTCACCTCTGGAAGATCTAGAATAACAGAGGATATAAATATTATTTTTGTGGCATAAAGATCATTGTCGCACGTACCTGTTGTACGTAAAATATCTTGGATAATTTTATTAAGTATCATTCTAAGGCAAAAGCATTCTTGTAGAATGCTCTCTACTACAACCACATTAATATATTATGGTTAGTTATTGAGTTCCCCGAAGGAAATAACAACTCGTGTATCTTTCCTTAATAGATGCAATGACTATGTGGTTTCCGTATTGATATAAAATATTCAGATGTTAATGATATTTCTCCTTGAAGGAGATATTTGTCACAAAGTTAGTGGTAAAAATATTAAAATTCTTAATTTTCGTCATTTATAAATTTAGAATTAGCTTTATATTGTTCATTTGATTATGATTTTCTCTCATGATACCAGAAGTGTCTGAGCAATATTTGGTAGTACAACAAAAGCTCCTGAAGAGCTAACTGTTTGTCTAGAAGACACCTGACACCAGTAGTGTCCGATAAATATTAGATTATGAATAATAAGTGAAGGATCTTGAAGAGCGTATATACAAATATGTCATTTAGATTATATGATTATGGTCAAAATATATGTTGTAGTAAACCCGACGTTTACTAATACATATGACTATCATACTGAGACTACAAATGATTGAAAGATTGAAAATCTTCATGTTTCCACAATCATATGGGGTAAATATGTATGTGAGAAGTTACCTGTCTTATTCTTCAAATTTGTACTACATCATGTATCACAGTAAATCAGAAATTTACTGATACAAAAGTAGCCACAGTAAATCAGACGTTTACTGATGCAAAAGTTTATGCCATAGTAAATCAGAAGTTTACTTAGAGATAGCACATGCCATGATAAACTTGATGTTTTCATTTGCCATTTTTAAATGAGCTATTTGAGAATTCAGATAAGCATATACCGAAGAACTAGAAGATTCTTCAAGAATTCTTTTGTGTTGCTTGTTCTCATAATAACTTGATTATACCAGCTAAAGTTGGGACTAAAATCCCCAAATTCTGAAATATATAAAAGGTGAATATGGGCTCATTCACCAATCATGTGAACCATTTATAGATGCATATATAAGATGGTTATATGTATGTTTATTGTCAACCTACAGTTTGGCATTTGAAATTGTCTTTCTCAATTAAGAGCATAATTTTCAAATTATGAAATCAAGATAGTTCATCTTGATGATGCTGGTTTATATCTAAGCCAGTTTAGCATTGAATACCTCTTATTAATGGCTAAACTATTTCTTACGAGAACAAAGCCTCATGTGTTGGTCTAAGATTTTCTAAATTGCATACAACAACACTTGTATGCATCAGACCAACAAAATATGATAAATCCTCCCTCACAATTGGTTTAGGATCAGAAATCAAATATTTTTACTATCTAATAACTTTTGATGTGTGGTATATGATTAATTTTTCTACCACAATTCACAAAGATAGGTTTTCCAAAGAAGATTAGGGATATGTGTTAGTTTTTCTAAAATTTGGGGGATGGAATAAATAGTTGGAAAATATGCTATATGAATCGAATTATCATTAATATGATCCTCACTTAGAAGATAATTCAAGTCAAATACCTGAAGTATTTGCCGATCCAAAATTAAATATCATATTTCAGCTATAAATGCTCCTATTAAAATTAAAGTCCATGAAGGATAAAGTTTATTGCACGCATGAAGCGTAGTAAACCGATTAATTCCAAAGGTAAAACTCCTTGAAAAGGATAGGAGGAGCAAATGATCATAATGAGGAGGAAATGAGATCTAGAAGAGCCCACGACATAACATTTCATGAAACTCCAGAAGAAGTTCAAGTAACTGAAAATAAAGAAAGTGATGAGATCTCAACAAGTTATGTCACTTGCGAACCGATACAAAACGATCGTCGACGATATATTTGATACAATATAGTTCACAATATTGTAAGAGATTGTAAAGATCAGACCTGTAGTCCAGACACCTGAAGATGTCATGCCATCTAAATGCAAGTCATAACCTATATGACTCATTTGATTAAGTCTATATAAAGATCCCTGAAGGATTTAAAATGCCTGAAGCATATAGTTCAAAGCATCGTGAAATGCATTCAATAAGAGTACAAAGATCTTTGTACGGTTTAAATCAATCTGGGCGCATGTGATATAATTGCCTCACTAAATTGATGAATGAAGGTTATGTAAATGATGGCATTTGTCCATACATTTTTTACAAAGAAAACAACAGCATAGTTTATTATACTTATTGTTTATGTTAATGGCATAAATATCATAGGAACTCTAGAAGAGCTCCAAAGGGAAAAACTTTGTCTTAGTCTGCAAATTGAATATTTAGCAGATGAGATCTTTATCCATCAATCTGTCTATATAGAAAGGGTCTTAAAATGCTTTTACATGGACAAAGCGCACCCATTGAGTACACCAATGGGTGTTCGATCACTTAAAGTGAATAAATATTTGTTCCGACCTCCAGAAGAGGATGAGGAACTCCTTGGTCCTGAAGTACTCTATCTCAGTGCAATTGGTGCACTAATGTATCTTGGTAATGCTACAAGGCCTGACATAGCATTTTCTGTTAATTTACTAGCAAGATATAGTTCTTCTCCTTCACATAGACATTGGAACGGGATTAGGCATATATTGCGATATTTAAAGGGAACTCTTGATATGGGTTTGTTTTATGCTAACAAAGATAGTGTATATCTCGTTGGTTATGCAGATGCATGTTATTTATCTGATCCCCATAAAGCTAGATCTCAAACCAGGTACGTGTTTACATGTGGAGGTACTATCCTATCATGGCGCTCCACAAAGCAATCTATTGTTGCTACTTCTTCAAATCATGCTGAAATAATAGCTATTCATGAAGCAAGTAGGGAATGCGTATGGTTGAGATCAATGATTCATTTTATTCAATAAAAATGTGGTTTGGAATGTGAGAAAAGACCTACAATTTTATACGAAGATAATGTTGCATGTATAGCCCAATTAAATGGAGGATTTATAAAAGCAGATAGAACGAAGCACATTTCACCAAAATTATTCTACACACACGATCTTCCGAAAAATTATGACATTGATGTGCAACAAATTCGTTCAAGTGACAATCCGGCAAATCTATTCACCAAATCTTTGCCAACTTCAACTTTTGAGAAGATGGTATACAAGATTGGAATGCGGAGACTCAAATATTTGAAACAAGATTTTCATCAGGGGGAGTACAATACGCGATGTACTCTTTTTCCCTTACTAAAGTGTTTTTCCCACAGAGTTTTCCTTATAAGGTTTTTAATAAGGCAGCTAGAAATGCGTATTACTAAATATGTGTACTCTTNTATCTCGTTGGTTATGCAGATGCATGTTATTTATCTGATCCCCATAAAGCTAGATCTCAAACCAGGTACGTGTTTACATGTGGAGGTACTATCCTATCATGGCGCTCCACAAAGCAATCTATTGTTGCTACTTCTTCAAATCATGCTGAAATAATAGCTATTCATGAAGCAAGTAGGGAATGCGTATGGTTGAGATCAATAATTCATTTTATTCGAGAAAAATGTGGTTTGGAATGTNCAGGCAGGTTGAAAGAAGCTCAATAAAATGATATGCAGCAGCTTCTTATTAAACAGACAAGTTGCAAGCAGCTCATGCAGACAGCTTACAAGCAGCTAAAGAAAAGCCTTGCAGCTGCTTCCTGAAAAGCCTCGCAGCTGCTTCCTTTCTTCTATAAATAGAGGAGTTTTCAGTTCATTATGTACATAAGTTTGAAGTTGAATAATATATCAATCTCTCTCTATGCTTGTCTTCGGTTTATTTACTTTACAGTCTTTATTTTATAACATCTTTCTAATTTTCCCCTTTTTAGTAGATTTTTGAAATTAAGAGCTTGGGCATAGATTCTTACCTTTAAGACGAGGACTTTCTTGATAATCTTCAAGGATTGAGCAAGAATTGTTCGATAGTAGGTTGAAGGTTACTTCCCCACTCTAAGAACTCTTTCTCACTCTAAAAATATCATAAATATGTTAAAAATGGACTATGGCATATGTTTTAACGAAATAGGGTCGGGTTTAAAAACTCCAAAAATAAAGCACCGGGACAGGATCTGCGGTAGCATATGTGACCGCAGAATGGATATGCGGTCCGCATATCGGCCGCATAATTTGGTGCCAAAAATTAGAAAAAACTTGCATGAGTCTGCGGTCACTATGCGGCCCGCAGAACTGTTATGCGGTCGCATAATGCACTGCAGAACCTCCCTCCACGCTGATTGTGCAACAAAAATGCGGCCCGTGAAATGGTTGTGCGGTCGTATAACTGACCGCGAAATTGACATAAAAAATGACCCAAATAGCTGCTTCACTCTGCGGCCATTCTGCGACCCGTAGAGTGATTATGCGGCCGCATAATGGGCCGCAGAAATGCCTATTTCTGCCAAATATTTTCCTTCAACTCTCCAGCGCATTGTTCAATCCAAGAAGAATTTATACTATTATTAACCTCTACTCCTACTCCGCCATCACGAAACCTAGGTTTTTAGGAAAAGTTTTATGGGGCCTTACATCTTCCCCCACTTAAGATCATTCGTCCTCGAATGAGGGTCAAGGTTCACTATTAGCATCTTATGCAACTCAGTTTTCATACCACACCATCAGCCCCAAATTTGACTAACTCCCTAAATTTCCATAAATTTCGCCAGAGTTTCCCCATTAACTAGGCCTATCCACCTGTCAGAGGGCCCCAGAAACACATCCTTAAAACATATACATAAACCAATGACATAACATAACCCATAACAACACCAATTGTGGCCTCACATACAATATATAGAAAGAAGCACCTTTACAATAACTGAGCGAGTGATACAAGATTCCATAGGCGACGGTTTTATAAAAAGGTCACATAGTTTATACAAACAAGTAAGGATACTTATTTTTCATCTCTTCCTCGGCCTCCCAAGTAGATCTTCAACTTGCTGGTTTCTCCACAATACCTTCACAGAGGCAATTTCTTTATACCTCAACTTTTGGACTTGCCTATCAAGAATGGCAACTAGAATTTCTTCATATGACAGTTCTTCATTAACCGTAATGATCTCAACAGGCACAATAGCTGACAGATCTCCAACTACCTTCTTCAACATAGACACATGGAATACCGGGTGCACTAATGACATCTCAGGTGGTAGCTCAAGCTTGTACGCCACCTTACCGATTCTCTGAATGATTCTGTACTGTCCGACATACCTCAGACTCAATTTCCCTTGCTTACCAAATCGCATTACACCTTTCATGGGGGAAATTTTCAAGAATACTCAATCATCTTCTTTGAACTCTAAATCCCTACGACAAACATCCGAATAGGACTTTTGACGACTCTGAGGAGTCTTCAACTGCTCCTTAATGATCTTAAATTTTTCCATAGCCTGATGCACAAGGTCTGGCCGTATCAACTCTGCTTCCCCAATATCGAACCACCCAATGGGAGATCTATATCTCCTACCATATAATGCCTCAAATGGTGACATCTAAATACTAGCGTGAAAGATATTGTTATAAGCAAACTCTATGAGTGGCAAATGATCATCCCAGCTACCCTTGAAGTCAAGAACACAAGCACGCAACATGTCCTCAAGTGTCTTAGTAGTCCGCTCTGCTTGCTCGTCGGTCTATGGATGGAAGGCTGTACTAAGATTCACCTGAGTACCCAAACCTTGCTGAAATATCTTCCAAAAATTGGCCGTGCACTGAGCCCCTCAATCGGAAATGATAGAAACATGAGTACCATGTAGCCTGACTATTTCCTTGATGTACAACTGAGCATAATGTTCTGCTGTGTCGTAGATTTAACTGTCAAGAAATGTGCTGATTTCATGAGTCGATCCACAATCTCCCAAATTGAGTCAAACTTGCGCGGAGTGCGTGGTAATCCTACCACAAAATCCATATTAATCATTTACCGATTCCACATTGGAATTTCTATGTTCTATGCCAACCCACCAGGCCGTTGGTGTTCGGCCTTTACTTGGTAACAATTCGGACACCTTGCCACAAAGTCCGCCATATTCCTTTTCATGTCATTCCACTAATAGACTTCCTTGAGATCATGATACATCTTCGTAGAACCCGGGTGCACGGAATACCTAGAAGTGTGATCCTCGGCCATGATTCTTTCCCGGAGATCATATACATTTGGAACACATAGCCGCCCTTGGTACTTTAGTGTACCATCATCCATGCCAAGAGTAAAAGCCATAGTTTTATATTTTTGAATCCCCTCCTTCAATTGCACCAAAAATGGATCATTGTATTGCTTCTCTTTGACTTCCACAACAAGCGATGATTCAACTCTATTTTGTACAATTACCCCTCCTTCATTAGAGTCCACAAGACGAACTCCAAAACTAGCCAATCGATGAACTTCCTTGGCCAACAGCCTTTGACATGCCTCCAAGTGAGCCAAACTACCCATAGATTTCCGGCTAAGAGCATCCACCACAACATTGACTTTCCCCGGGTGATACAGAATATCGATGTCATAATCCTTGAGTAACTCAAGTCATCTTCTCTGCCTCAGATTCAGCTCCTTTTGTTTGAAAATATATTGAAAACTCTTGTGGTCCGTGAATACATCCATATGGACCTTATACAAATAATGACACCAAATTTTTAATGCAAAAACCATCGCCGCAAGTTCTAAGTCATGTGTTGGATAATTCTTTTCATGATTCTTGAGTTGCCTGGAAGCATAAGCTATCACCTTGCCCTGTTGCATTAATACACATCCAAGTCCAATTCTTGAAGCATCGCAATATACCACAAACCCATCTGTACCCTCTGGTAGGGTCAACACCGGCGGCGTAGTGAATCTTGATTTCAACTCCTGGAAGCTCCTTTCACAAGCATCGGGCCATTGGAACTTAACCGCTTTCTGAGTCAATTTAGTCAACGGAGAGGTAAGAGTAGAGAACCCCTCCACAAACTTCCTGTAATACCCTACTAAGACCAAGAAACTACGAATATTGGTTGGCGTTGTAGGTCTAGGCCAATTCTTCACCGCTGCAATCTTTTGAGGGTCAACCTTAATTCCTTCTCTGGAGACAACATGACCCAGGAATGTGACATACTCGAGCCAAAATTCACATTTTGAAAATTTCGCGTACAATTGGTGCTAATGGAGAGTCTGCAAAACTGCCCTGAGATGATCGGCATGGTCCTCTCGACCTCGTGAATACACAAGAATATCATCATTGAACACTATCATAAAGGAATCGAGAAAAGGCTTAAAAAACTGATTCATAAGATCCATGAAAGCCGTCGGGGCATTTGTTAGCCCAAACGACATTACCAGAAATTCAAAGTGCCCATACCGGGTCCTGAAATCTGTTTTTGAAATATCCTACTCGTTGATCTTCAATTGGTGGTGCCCGGACCGTAAATCAATTTTGGAGAAGTACCTTGCACCCTGTAACTGATCAAACAAATCATCTATTCTTGGTAATGGGTATTTGTTTTTAATTGTGACTTTGTTAAGCTGCCGGTAGTCAATACATATCCTCAGTGATCCGTATTTCTTCCTCACAAAGAGAACCGGTGTTCCCCATGGTGACACACTCGGTTGGATGAAACCCTTATATAACAAATCTTTCAATTGTTCCTTTAGCTCTTTTAATTCTGCCGGTGCCATCCTGTAGGGCGGAATAGATATAGGCTGCGTGTCTCGCATCACATAAATCCCAAAATCAATCTCCCTATCTAGTGGGATCCCAGGGAGTTCATCCGGAAAGACTCCCGGAAATTCATTCACAACAGGAACAGACTCAAGTGTAGGTGCCTCAGCATCGGTGTCCGTAACGCGGACCAAATGAAAGATACACCCCTTATGAATCATCTTTGTGGACTTAAGGTAAGAAATAAACCTACCTTTTTGCATTACATTAACCTCCTTCCACTCAACAACTGGCTCATTTTGAAATTCAAACCTCACAGTCCTAGTTCGCCAATCGAGCTTGGCAAAATATGAATAAAGCCAATCAATTCCCATAATTACATCAAAATTGACCATTCTCAATTCAATAAGATCGACCACGGTGTCCCGACTACGCACCGTGACAACACAACCCCTATAAACCCGTGCGGCCACAATAGACTCGCCAACTGGAGTAGATACAGAGAGCGGCTCAGGAAGCTATTCCGGTTCTATCCCAAATTCCATAGCAACATAAGGGGTAACATAGGACAAGGTGGAACCGGGATCAACACGAGCATATGCATCATGAGATTGGATAGTCAATACACTTGTGATAACATCAAGAGAAGTCTCTGCACTCTGACGACCACTCATATCATAGAAACGGCTGGGTCTTCCTAAACTCTGTGCACCACCCCTAGATGCACCACACCCTACTAGTGGGGTCCCTTGCTGCCCTGATTGGGCATGAAATGACTCCTTTGTAGCTGACTCGAGCCTGTAAGAGGTGCACTGGCTGAAGACTAAGCAAAAGACTGGGATGGCCCTGATGACCCTCCCCTGAAAGATGATCTTCCTCCACCAAATGACTCCCCAAATTTGCCCGCGGACTGGGCCTTGTTGGTACCCTCTCGCTCCATTCTGTTCTTCAACTTACAATTCTCTGTATCTTGAGAAAATGCTACCTTCCCATAGTTTATATCTGAATTCAAGGCAGCTGTAGCCGACCTTATTAATAACCAATGGGCTAAGGCCCTACAAAAACAGACGCACTCTAGCCTACATAGTAGGAAACATGAGAATGGCATATTTAGACAGATGCGCAAACTCCATGTGATACTCCCACATACTCTTACTTCCTTTCTTTAGCTTCTCAAACTCTGCGGCACGAGCTACCCTAGTCTCGGCCAGAAAGAAATAGTCTATGAAAGCTTCAGCAAACTCACTCCACCTCGCTGGAGGGATCCTCTCCTCCCGAGAGTCCTCCCACATCTCAAACCAAGAATAGGCCACCCCTTTCAGGCGGTAGGTGTCCAACTCCACTCCCTCCATCTCAGTAGCGCTTATAACCCAGAGAGTCTTATGCATCTCATTAATGAAGTCCTGTGGGTCCTCCTCGGGATTAGCACCTGTGAACACCAGAGGATCCAACTGAAGAAAATTATTCACCCTGGAACCACGAATCCCCTAGTTGGCTAGAAGAAGTGGGTGCAACATTTGATCTCCGGGCTTGCGAAGACACTATCAGTGTTAGCATCTGGATAGCTCCCCTAAGATCCCCGTCAGAAATACCATAACCGGAAGCTGGGGTTAGAGGTGGAACCTGAATATCAGTTGGAGGAACCGCTGCACCCTCAGTAGGTGCAGGAACTGGTGTGGCCTGATCAGGTATAGTGGAATCAGACGGTGTAGCACTCGGGGGATTATCCCCACCCCTCGGGTATTCACCCGCATCAACAAATAAAGGGTCAACTGCCACCCCTGAGGCGGCATTGGCTCCTTGGCCAGTTCTTGCTCTCTTCTTAGGTGCCATGTATTGAAAGTTAAAGGAATGCATGAGTTAGAGGAGCAACAGTTTCACAATCAGTTTCATGGCAAGATCCAGAATATCAAATAAGGGTATTATTCCTAAATGTCCAAGTAGCCTCCTAATTATAGATGTGGTTGACAACACATCGATAAGAAGGACTATACTAGACACAGCTCCGAGATATCCTAGGACACTTTAAAACCTTAGGCTCTGATACCAAGTTTGTCATGCCCTAACCTCGAGAAGCGCAACCGGCGCTCAACCGAGTGAACCCGGTCGAGCAAGCCTGTTAGTTACTTTCTACCCAACTCACCCATGATCAAGAGAAGACATGATTTCATTAATTAGACAGTAGGAAGTTCATATACATTTCATACTCAGTTATGTTCATCCATTGTGAGAATATTTATGGGATTGAGTTGCGCGCCGCAGCAGGCCATATTCTCTTTATATGTATTATTATTATGGGATCGGACTGCACGCCATAGTAGGCCTCATCGACTTTATATCTCATGGGCTGAAGGAGCCCCTCCGTAGTCTACACCCCCAACAGTAAGCGTATATGATTTTATATTTGGGATAGACTTCCTAGGGCATGGAGTTGCCTTATTTATTTATATTCGGGATGGACTTCCCAGGGCATGGAGTTGCCTTGTTTATTTATATTTGGCCTGGAAATGGATCTTGTCCAAATCATCTATATTGGGGAGGGATCTTCCCCTGGGCTAGATTGGCCTTGTACAGTACTGAGTGACTGAATGCCAGTTATTGCGTATATATATTAGGATGGATCTTCCCTAGGCTGGGTTGTCCATATACAATACTGAGTGACTGGAGTGGAAATGCGAGATAGTGAGATTGAGTACTCTGAGAGTGTGAGTACATGAGCTCATCATTGTGTTATATTTCATTATACATACATACTTGATATGTAGGCATAGAGAATCATTTTCCTCATGCCATCTGATAATGAACTTTTTCTTATCTGTCGTTAAAGTTTTTGAGAAAAAACAAAGATCTCACACTTACTCATATTTCGGTGACTTTTGGCAAAAGATTTGAGTTTTATTGTTATACTTGAAAAGAAAATGTTTATTTTCTAGAACTGTATACGAGTTGAGCATGTTATTATTGAGTTATTACTTGTGCTACTTTAAATTATATTGTTATGAACTATTGTTGGTTATTGGAGTTGGACTCTTACCTTGGTACAAGCTCGTCACTACTTTCAGCCTAAGGTTAGGTTTGTTACTTATTGAGTACATGGGGTCAGTTTTACTCATACTACACTTCTGCACCTTGCGTGCAAATTTCTGATACTGATGTTGCTGCATACGTCGGGAGCTGGATCTGAAGATATAACTGTGTTCCAGTAATTTGCTGCCTCTTGTTCATGGTAGCTCCAGAATTATTAATCTGTTCATATATATTTCAAACTGATGATGCATTTATATTTCACACCAGGTTTGTAAATTCTAATCGTAGAAGCTCATGATTTGTACTACTAGTCCTTGAGGAGTGTATTAAAGTCAATTAAATATTAA
Source organism: Nicotiana otophora (assembly GCA_000715115.1). Taxonomy (NCBI): domain Eukaryota; kingdom Viridiplantae; phylum Streptophyta; class Magnoliopsida; order Solanales; family Solanaceae; genus Nicotiana; species Nicotiana otophora. The sequence continues at coordinate 222,845 of AWOL01S0017665.1, forward strand.
TTGAATCAGATTGTTGTTATTTGGCTTACCAAGTGGGTGAGGTTGGGTGCCATCACGGCTAGTTGGATTTTGGGTCATGACAAGTTGGTATCAGAGCTCTAGTTCGTAGGTTCTACAAGTCATGAGCAAGTGTCTAGTAGAGTCTTGCGGATCGGTATGATGACGTCCATACTTATCTTCGAGAGGCTACAGGGCATTTAGGATAATTTCCCATCTTTCTTTCCTTTTCGTGCTGAATTGATTCAGCTTGAAACATAACTCTTTGAATTCCTTCCACACATTCGTGTGCGCATATGAGCACTCGATATCAGTTGTGCATAGTCGACTTGTGATTCCATGAACGAGGTTCGAGATGTGTATTCTGTGTTTTGGTGATGGGCCAGTCTGGAGGAATTGAGGCCAGGTTTAGACCGCAGCTTAGGCTCGGTAGCTTCAGTTATGTGAACTTGTACATTTGGACTCATATGTCCGGAAATGTCCCTATGAGTGGAATTTATGGCTCGATGAGCTATTGAATAGCTATATGATGAGCATAATGTGACTGCGGAATGTGTTCAGATGGTTTTATGGTGACGAGAATAGTTTTCTTGAGATTTAAGAAGGATTATTGGGTGTATATTACAGTGTTGATGTGACGTATAGTCTCGAGTTAGAATGTGTTGAAAGATTTTTCATGCTGATTAATTGTGGAACGAAGTAGATTTTCATATCTCGTTGTGAGTTCAGACTCAGGGAGATTAAGTGATGACATAGTAATTGTGGCTGCGAAAGGGTATAACAAGATGCCAATTTAAGGCTAAGCAGGTGGGTTATCTCATGCGGAGTAATCTACGGAGGTGTGCTCCTTATAACGTTGAGTGGAGAGTTTCTTTTCTACTGTTGGGGTGTGTGTGTTGAGATTTGAATTAGAATCTAGTTGAGAAAGTTGACTTGACTGTCAAGAGAATAAATGTGAGCTTAGCGGATGATTGAGGTATTTTATGGTTGGTGTTCCATGAGCTTTAGAAGATTTTTCATTCAATTGACTGCGTATTATGGCAGTAATAGAGTATGGGTATTGTGAGTTATCGAGTGTTTTATTATGTGGCTTTGAGCCAAGTGAGGGAGTCTGTTATCCACGATCTGATTGCATGATTATATGTTGTATTGGTTTTGGTCTGAGGCATACTTGTGGATTAGTTATGACTTGCAGAGATTGAGATGGAGAATGAGTCGAGTAAGGAAATTCCTGGATACGGATTATATTTCATTTTATGAGTATGTGAATATCATGGGATGAATAAATTGTTATTTTGAACGATGTAGTGCGCATGAAGTATGAATTTGATTGGTAGTGTTAAGGCAGGCTTACTTCTTTGGGGATTGTTGTGCTAATGGGGCTTAGGCTTTTCAGCCCGTTTGGGCAGTGCAATTTAGATTTGAGCAAAGTGGGCGACTCTCGATAAGGTTCTAATATGCTCGAGAATTATATATAGCAGTTTAGAATGTTTCAGACTTGTGTGTGGATAAAATCTGAGATTTGCATTTGAAGGTGTCGGGACTTGCGATAATTTTGTATGACTGTGGATTCTACATTTCAGTATAAGAAAGGAAAGATGAACAATTTTAAATTCACATAAGGTATTTTCAGAGTGAATGTTACAGTTGTGGTATGTATGTGGGTAATTATGATGTAGTGAGACTTTACAGATATTTTGGTGGCAATATTCTTGGGTCTGGTGACCAGCATAGCTTGGTCGAGTTAGAGGGATTCAATTTTGATGGCTTTTTATGTACAAATGGATTTCAAGTGTTCTTGATAGTTTCTACCATGGGTTGAACCAGATATTTTCTACTGGTGTAGGGAACGTGTTGTGTATTATGATTTCCTCCTGGAAGGAAGCAAGAGGAAGGTTACTAAATGACCGAGTATGTAATTTGCTGGTTACCTAAAGTTGATAGTGAGATTCTTGTGCTTGTCACATGATGGCATGATAAATGTTGTATGCGATGCGGGATTAAGATTTACATGTACAAGGTAGCAGTTCATTCCTGAAGGGAAGATCAGGAATTCTAGGTAGAATGATCAGTTTTAACTATTTAGATGAATATTATAACTGCCCAATAATCCCTGATAATGGTGCGCATTTCAAAGGCGGCATTGTGTTTTGACTTACAGATATTTTATTAGTATTGTGGCACTCACCTGGTAGTTAGACCATTGATATTCAAATTATTGCTATGTGGCACGGAAGGATTATGAAAGTATTCTTAGCGGGATGATCGTGCATAAAGGATGTGATAGTCATTCGAGTGCTGGAGTTGTGACCAGTTATGGTCATTCATGTGTTCTATGAATTTGGAGACTAGGAGTTCTCAGAAGCATATTGTTTTAGTGTTGCGGCATGTTTGAGGTGAGTATTTTATTTAAACTCAGTGGAGGCACTAGTTGCATTAATTTGTGATAGCCACACACTACGAGTATGTATATATGTAAGGTTTTAGCCCATGTGCATGCATGGGGGCAAGTATCCATACTCGAAAGAATGCTTAGGTTATGATATGTCTAGAGTTGACTATTAAGCGTAAAGCTATAACGTTTATCGTATTCGTACCTTTGTTGAGAGCTATATGGGCTATACTTGAGGTTACAAAGAGGCTAATTCCTTGAATAAACTGGGTAGTTACTATTTCTATGTTAACTTGCCGATTTGAGTTGTGATAGCACACTTTGCACATGCCTACTCTATGGCGTGTTATTTATACCAGTCCAGGAGCATGTGAATCTTATTTCATTTATCACATACATATGTACTTATTTTATTGCTCCTGTATGATATGCTTGGAATGGAGGCTTGTGACCAGGCCAGGCGGATTATGCTATTGGCATGTGAGTTGTCTGTGCGGATCCATATACTGATATTATTGGCACGTGAGTTGTCTGTGCGGGTCCATATATTGATACTATAGCACGTGAGTTGTCCATGCAGTTGATGTTAATGTGAGCTCTAAGAGAGCTGGTTACTGTTATTAGATTCATGTGTCTTGGTTCTGCTATATATTAAGAGCTCATTGCATTGGGGTTGTGGTGGTGCTTGTTGAACTTGTAATACGGTTCTCTTCTTTGAGACATTTCTCATTTTTGGGTACACGTATTGCGTAGTTGTGTCTTGAGTTATATTGGTGTGGCATGTCTGTAGGATAGTTGTATTTTATAATATAAGGTCATTGGACCTAGAATGTGTACTATCAGGTTTGATTACGGTATATTCGAGAGGATAATATTGAAAGTCGGCTTAGAAAGTGATTATGGTTCTGGTTGGGGTGAGAGTACTCCATGACTTGTTGATCTGACTAGGGGTCATGATATTCCACGTGTTTCTTTCATTATCAACAATGTACGGAGTTTTTGGAATGAAGTTTTGGTTGATATGAGGTTAATACTAGTACCTGGTTGGTTTTGACTAGTTACAGTTATCGTAAATGGTGTTGCGAGTATGCGAGTTGTGTAGTATGTTATGTGACTATATATGGGGTTATAGTTATGGCTTGATACAGCTTGTTTAGACTTATATAGTGTGTAGATGTGAAATTCGGGTCTTGTAAGAAATGTTGGATAATGGAAATTGGGTTCTGAGTTTTACGGACTAAGGTTTAATTAATGATTTTCAGTTATGTTGTGTTGTCAGGCCTACATAGAATAGGGTGACGTGGGACCACCCCCCGAGTATGTGCATGAAAAGGTGGAACAAGGATTTGAAAGTTTAGGAACAACTCTAGGCATGTTCGAGGACGAACGTATGTTGAAGTGGGGGAGAATGTAACGACCTGGTGCGGTCATGTTGAGTATTACAGCCATGTTCCCCCATTTACTACTTATCTCGTGTTCAATTATAATTATGTGACTTGTCGGGTAGGTTTCAGAATGAATTGGAACACTTAGTTCCAAGATTTTAAAGCTTATGTTGAAATAGTTGGTCGGATATTGACTTATGTGTAAACGGCCCCGGAATTGAGTTTTGATGATTCCTATAGCTCCGTATGGTGAATTTGGACAGAGGAGCGTTTCCGAAAATTATATGGAAGCTCGTAGTTAAATTACGCTTGAAATGGAAAAAATAGGAAGTTTATATTTGGAAGTTTGACTAGGGAGTTGACTTTTTGATATCGAGGTCGAAATCTAGTTCTGAAAATTTTCATAAGTCTGTTATGTCATTTATGACTTATATGCAAAATTTGAGGTCAATCAGACTTAATTTGATAGGTTTCGGCATCGAATGTAGAAATTGGAATTTTTTAGTTTCATTAGGCTTGAAGTGGGTTATGATTCGTGGTTTTAGCATTGTTTTATGTGATTTGAGATTTCTACTAAGTTCGTATGATGTTTTAAAACTTGTTGGGGTATTTGGTTGAGGTCCAGGGGGGCTCGGGTGAGTTTCGGATGGTTTACGGATTGAATTTTGGACTTTGAACTTTGCTGGAATTTTTCATATGCACTGTCTGGTTTCCTTCTTCGCATTCGCGATGGGGTTCCCGTATTCGCGAAGGGCAACCGGAGGTAGGTGAGGATTTGTTCTTCGCATTCGCAAAGAGGAGGACGCGTTCGCGAAGGTTGAGGGTCAGTGTGCATCGCGAACGTGAAAAAGCAGTCGCATTCGCGAAGAAGAAGAGAGAGGGATAAAGTGTTGGCCTACGTGTTCGTGAGTGAGGCTATGCTTTCATGGAGACCCGAGATCTTTGGTCATCGTGTTCGCTAGAGGACCCTAGAGATCGCATAAGAGGAATTTTGGGCATTGAAATTTTGTGCTTCGCAAACGTGAGGGATCTTCTGCGTTCGCGAAGAAGGAATGCCTGGGCAGAATGTTTAAGTTCTGAAAATGGGACTTAGTCCCATTTTTCATTTTTAACAATTTGGAGCTCGGGGAGAGGTGATTTTCGGGAGATTTTCAAGGAAAACAACGGGGTAAATGTTCTTAACTCAATTTTGGTCAAATTACTAGAATCTATTGCTATTTTTAGCATTTAATTGGTGATTTAAGTTGGAAATTTTTGAAAACTCTCTTGGTTAAATTTGAGGATTTGAGGGATGAATTGTTATAGGAATTTAGTAATTTTGGTATGGTTGGACTCGTGGTTGAATGGACGTTCATATTTTGTAACTTTTGTCAGGTTATGAGACGTGGGCCCCACGAGCAAATTTTGGATGTTGCTGAAAAATTAGTATTTTCATATGGAATTAATTCCTATAATTTGCGTTGAGTGTATCAAATTAATTGTGATTAGATATTAGGCTTTAGCAAAGGCATATTGGAATAAAGAACTTGCACGGTTTGAGGTAAGTAACTCTTCTAAACTTGGAGGTGAGGATATAAATCCTTGAATTACATGTAATGTGAATTGTATGAAGGTGACACACATGCTAGGTGATGGGCGTGTGGGCGTGCACCATAGAAATTGTGACTTAAATAAATTTTGTGGAGTTATAAAATTAAAGAATCATATTATTATCCGCATATCCTCTACGTGGTAGAGAAATAGAGCTGAGGCTCATAGTAAAGATCATAATTGTAACGACCCGACCGGTTATTTTAAGAGTATTAGCCTCGAACCCCTATTTATTGTTACCTCTATTTCATTTTTAGGTTTTGTGACTTGCCGGGAGGATTTGTTTTTGGTTTCGGAGTGAAATGGGACACATAGTCCCTAAAATGGAAGTTTAAGTCGTAGGATCGACCGTAGTTTGCATTGTGTGAAGACGACCTCGGAATAGAGTTTCAGCAATTCCAATAGCTCTGTAGGGTAATTTTGGTCTTAGGAGCGTGCTCGAATGTTGAATTCGAGATCCGTAGGTCATTTTAGCGTCAATTGGCGAAGGTTGGAAATTTGATGAATTTTGGAAAAAGTTGACCGGGAGTGGACGTTTTGATATCGGGGTCGGATTTGGATTTCAGAATTTGATCATTCGGATTTGATTTGATAGGTTTCGGTGTCGGATGTAGAATTTTGAAGTTTTAAAGTTCATTAGGCTTAAATCGACGTGCAATTCATATTTTTAGCATTGTTTGTAATGGTTTAAGGGCTCGACTAAGTCTGTATGATGTTTTAAGTCTTTTTGATATGTTTGGTTGAGGTCCCGGGGGCCTCGGGTGAGTTTTGGATGGTTAACGGATCAAATTTGGACTTAAGAAAAAAAGTTGGGATTTTCTGCCTTCTGGTGCAATCACACCTGCAGAACTATACTCGCAGGTGCGCAACCGCAGGTGCAGTTGGCAAGGCGCAAAAGTGGATTTGGGCTTGGCCTAGGGCTGGGTCACAGGTGCATGAAGGCTCCCGCATCTGCGAGCAAGGCTCCGTAGATGTGGAGTGAAGGAAGGGCAGCCAGTGTCGCAGAAGCGAAAAAGCGACCGCAAATGTGGGTCCGCAAGAGCGGCCTCTTGCCCACAGTAAAGAAGGGAACCGCAGAAGCGGTTGATTTTTCCGCAAAAGCGGTGCCGCAGATGCGGCTAAGTGAATTGCAGAAAAGGAACCCCTGGCATATTCTTTTAATTCAAGGGCTCGAGATTTTTATCATTATTAGATATTTTGAGCTGGGGTTTAGCAATTTGTGATATCATTTTTGAGGGGTTTCTTGAGGTAAGTCTCTTGTACTTATTTTGTTTATCAATAACCTTGTTTCCCTATTGATTTTCCCACCTGGATTGTGTGTGTTAAAGGTGGAATTTAGGAGTTGGAGGCTAGGTATTTGGAGAGTTTAATATATGGATTTGAGTGGCGACTTGGTATCGGATTTTAGTAATTTTGGTATGGGTAAACTCGATATCGAAGTGGTGTTCGTATTTTGTGTCTTTTACCCGATTCTGAGACGTGGGCCGGGGTCGACTTTTTGGGGCGGTTTTTTGATTCTTACCTAAAGTTGTAAATTTATGATTTTAATTAGTTTCTTGTAGTTGTATTTATGATATGTAATTGCTTTTGGCTAGATTTGGGCCATTCAGAGTCGGAAAATCGAGGGAAAGGCATCCTTATCAATTGATTGAGCGAGATTTGAGGTAAGTAAATTGTCTAACCTTGTGTGGGGGAAATCCCCTTAGGATTTTACATTGTTTTAACAATTTATGATATGTGAGCGTCGTGTACGCGAGGTGACGAGCACGTACACAGGCTAATTGTGGAAATTTTGGTTCTTGCTGAGTTGTCTTCTTTTAAATTCCTTAACCGAGTTGCCTTAGCATATGTAGTGATCATGATTAGCCTAGTATCGCATGTCTAAATGCCTTAAATCTTACTTGCAATTTGTGCAACATGCTTAGTTGAATTGCCTGCTTCCCTTGATTTGAACTAAATCTTTAACTGTAAGATTTCTTGTTGTAAATTTGTTGTTCCTTCGGTTCGGTTATCTGCTGCATATTTACCTTGGTACTAGGAGGCGTTTACATCGGGAGATCCCCCATGTCTTGCATATTTACTTTGGGACTACGTGGCATTTACTCGGGAGATCCCCCTGTCTTGCATATTTACTTTGGGACTACGAGGCGGTTCCTTGGGAGATCCCCCTGTCTTGCATATTTACTTTGGGACTATGAGGCGGTTCCTCGGGAGATCCCCATGTCTTGCATATTTACTTTGGGATTACGAAATGGTACCTTGGGAGATTCCCTTGTTGTGCATATTTACTTTTGGGACTACGAGGCGGTACCTCGGTAGATCCCCTAGTTGATTTCCTTCATTTATTGTGCTTTTATTTTCTGAAACTTTTCGTTGTTTAAATTCTCAGTCATTTAAAAATATTATTATATCTTCTGCCTTGCTTATATTTTAAACCAGTAAGGCCCTGACCTGATCTCGTCATTACTCTACCGAGGTTAGACTTGGCACTTACTGGGTACCGTTGTGGTGTACTCATACTACACTTTTACATATTATTTTGTGCAGATCCAGATTCTTCCTACGAACTCAGATATTAGTGAGTTGGACCGTGCGTGGAGACTTCTAGGTATATCTGCCAGCGTCCGCAGACCTTTGAGTCCCCCTCTATTCTTATTATGTTATTTTCCCTTATTCTCTTTAGACCTTGATGTATAAAGATACTTAGTATTTTCTCTTAGAAGCTTGTGACTTATTTCTACAAGGTTTTGAGAGTTGTAATTATTTAAATCACAATTTCTATTTATAAATGGTGTGTTGAGATTGGAGTTCAGTTTATTATTCAGTTATTCAGTAAATTGTTAGGCTTACCTAGTCTTAGAGACTAGGTGCCATCAGGACGTCCTACGACTTCCGCAATGGTTTCTCGGTCTTCTCATTATGATCGTATCAGGGAGCGTCAATATGATGACCCCCATCTACTTGTCCTTAAGGACACGGTTCAGCACGGTGATGCCAAGGAAGTCACTATTAGAGATGACGGTGTATTACGGATGCAGGACATGCTATGTATGCCTAATGTACATGGTTTGCGTGAGTTGATTCTCCAGGAGGCTCACAGTTTGTGGTACCCAATTCATCCAGGTGACGCGAAGATGTATCAGGTTTTGAGGCAGCACCATTAGTGGAGGCGGATGAAGAAGAACATAATGGAATATGTAGCTTGTTGCCTAAGTTGTCAGCAGGTGAAATATGAGCATCAGCGACCATGTGGATTACTTCCGAAGATAGATATTCGAGGGGGGAAATGAGAGCGTATCACTATGAATTTCGTTGTCAGGCTCTCACGGACTCAGAGGAAGATCGATGTAGTTTGGGTGATGGTGGATAGATTGACCAAGTCAGCTCATTTCATTCTTGTGGTTACTACTTACTCTTCGGAGCAGCTGGCTCAGGTTGACATTCGCGAGATTGTCAGGCTTCATGGCGTATCGGTATCTATCATATCTGACCGGGGTACGAAGTTTACATCACGATTCTGGAGAGCCGTACAACATGAGTTGGGTACTCATATAGATTTGAGTACAGTATTTCACCCTCAGACGGACGGGCAGTTCGAGCGCACTAGTCAGATATTGTAGGATATGCTTCGTGCGTGTGTGATTGATTTTTGGGGTGCTTGGGATCAGTTCTTTCCACTTGTGGAGTTTACCTACAACAACAGTTATCAGTCGAGCATTCAGATGGTGTCGTATGAGGCTTTATATAGTAGATGATGCCGGTCTCCAGTGGGTTGGTTTGAGCCGGGCAAGGCTAGGCTAGGCTATTGGGTACAGACTTGGGCCAGGATGCTTTGGAAAAGGTTAAATTGATTCAGAATCGACTTCGTACAGCCTAGTCCAGGTAGAAGAGTAATGCGGATCGGAAGGTTCACGACGTTGCATTCATGGTTGGGGAGTGAGTCTTGCTCCGGGTATCGCCCATGAAGGGTTTTATGAGGTTCGAAAAGAAGGGTAAGTTGAGCCATAGTTATATCAGGCCTTTTGATATTCTTGGGAGGGTTGGAGAGGTGGTTTACATACTTACACTACCACCTACTCTCTCTGCACTTCATCCAGTATTCCATGTTTTCATGCTTCGGAAGTATCACGACGATCTGTCTCATGTGTTAAACTTCAGCTCAGTCCAGTTGGACAAGGATCTATCCTATGTTGAGGAGTCGGTGGACATTTTGGACAGGCAGATTCGAAAATTGAGGTCAAAGAACATCGCTTCTATGAAGGTTCAATGGAGGGGTCATGCGGTCGAGGAGGCGACTTGGGAGACCGAGCATGATATGCGCAACAATTATCCTCATCTTTTTACCACTTCATGTATGTATCTATGTTCGTTCGAGGACGAATGTTTGTTTTAAGAAGAGGAGAATGTAACGACCCAGCCGGTCGTTTTAAGAGTATTAGCCTTGAACCCCTATTTATTGCTTATTCTATTTCATTTTTGGGTTTTGTGACCTGCCAGGGGGATTTGTTTTTGGTTTCGTTGTGAAATGGGGCACATAGTCCCTAAAATAGAAGTTTAAGTCGTAGGATCGACCGTAGTTTGAATTGTTAAAGACGACCCCGGAATAGAGTTTTGATGGTTCCAATAGCTATGTAGGGTGATTTTGGTCTTTGGAGCACGTTCGGATGTTGAATTGGAGGTCCGTAGGTCATTTTAGCGTCAATTGGCGAGAGTTAGAAATTTGATGAATTTTGAAAAACGTTGACCGGGAGTGGACCTTTTGATATCGGGGTAGGACTTCGATTCCGGAAGTTGGAATAGGTCTGTAATGTCAATTATGACTTATGTGCAAAATTTGAGATCAATCGGACTTGATTTGATAGGTTTCAGCGTCGAATGTAGAAGTTTGAAGTTTTAAAGTTCATTAGGCTTGAATCGATGTGCAATTCATATTTTTAGCGTTGTTTGATATGATTTAAGGGCTCGGCTAAGTCCGTATGACGTTTTAGGACTTCTTGGTATGTTTGGTTGAGGTCCTGGGGGTCTCAGGTGAGTTTCGGATGGTTAATAGATCAAATTTGGACTTAAGGAAAAAGCTGGGATTTTCTGTCTTCTGGTGCAATCACACCTGCGGAACTATACTCGTAGGTGCGCAACCGCAGGTGCGGTTGTCAAGGTTCATAAGCGGAATTGGGCTTAGCCTGGAGCTTTGTCGCAAGTGCGTGAAGGCTCCCGCATCTGCGAGCCTGCAGGTGCGAGCAAGGCTCCGCAGATACGGAGTGAAAGAAGGGCAGCCAGTGTCGCAGAAGTAAAGAAGCGACCGCAAATGCGGGTCTGCAGGAGAGGCCTCTTGCCCACAGAAGTGAAGGGAACCGCGGAAGCGGTTGAGTTTTCCGCAAAAAGCGGTGTCGCAGGTGCAGCTAAGTGGACCGCAGAAGCGGAACCCCTGGGCAGATTCTATTCATTCAAGGGCTCAGGATTTTTATCATTATTGGACATTTTGAGCTCGGGTTTGGTGATTTTTAGAGCATTTTCGAGGGGTTTCTTGAGGTAAGTCTCTCTTACTTATTTTTTATCAATAACCTTGTTTCCCCATTGATTTTTCCACCTAAATTGTGTGTGTTTAAGGTGGAATTTAAGAGTTGGAGGCTAGGGATTTGTTGTGTTTAATTTGGGGATCTGAGTGACGACTTTGTATCGGATTTTGGTAATTTTCATATGGGTCAACTCGATATCAAATGGGTATTCATATTTTGTGACTTTTACCTGATTCTGAGACATGGGCCGGGGTCGACTTTTTGGGGTGATTTTTCGATTCTTTCCTAAAGTCCTAGATTTATGATTTAAATTTGTTTCTTATAGTTGTATTTATAATATGTAATTACTTTTGGCTAGATTTGGGCCATTCAGAGTCAGAAAATCGAGGGAAAGGTATCCTTATCAATTGATTGAGCGATATTTGAAGTAAGTGACTTGTCTAACCTTGTGTGGGGGAAATTCCCTTAGGATTTGATATTGTTGTAACAAATTGTGATAATGTGAGCGCCGTGTATGAGAGGTGACGAGTGCGTACACGGGCTAATTGTGGAAATTTCGATTCTTGCTGAGTTGTCTTCATTTAAATTCCTTAACTGAGTTGCCTTAGCATATGTAGTGATCATGATTAGCCTAGTATTGCATGTCTACATGCCTTAACTCTTACTTGCAATTTGTGCAACATGCTTAGTTGAATTACCTGCTTCCCTTGATTTGAATTAAATCTTTAATTGTAAGATTGCTTACAGTAAATTCTTTGTTCCTTCAGGTCGGTTATCTGTTGCATATTTACCTTGGGACTACGAGGCGTTTAACGGGAGATCACCATGTCTTGCATATTTACTTTGGGACTACAAGGCGGTTCCTCGGCTGATCCCCCTGTCTTACATATTTACTTTGGGACTACCAGTTGGTACCTCGGGAGATCCCCCTGTTGATGTCCTTTATTTGATGTGCTGTTATTTTCTGAAACTTCTCGTTGTTTAAATTCTCAGTCATTTAAAAATATTATTATATCATCTGCCTTGCTTATCTTTTAAACCAGTAGGGCCCTGACCTGACCTCGTCACTACTCTACCAAGGTTAGGCTGTGGTGCACTCATACTATACTTTTGCACATTTTTTTGTGCAGATCCAGGTTCTTCCTACCATCCCTGATATCAGTGAGTTGGACCGTGCGTGGAGACTTCTAGGTATATCTGCCAGTGTCCATAGACCTTGGAGTCCCCCTCTATCCTTATTATGGTGTTTCCCCGTATTCTCTTTAGACCTTGATGTATAAAGCTACTTAGTATTTTCTCTTAGAAGCTTGTGACATATTTCTACTGGGTTTTGGGAGTTGTAATTATTTAAATCGCAGTTTCTATTTATATATCATGTGTTGAGATTGGAGTTCAGTTTATTATTCAGTTATTCCGCAAATTATGACGCTTACCTAGTCTTAGCGACTAGGTGCCATCACGATATCCTACAGAGGGAAATTAGGGTCCTGACAGTGATTAGGCTACGTGCCGATATTTTGAGACCCATAGGGTCGTGTTGTTGTTGAATTATTTATTTTAAAATGTACATTTCATACTCACTCATGGTCATCCATTGTGAGGATATTTATGGGATAGAGTTGGGCGCCGCAGCAGGCCATGTTGGTTTTATATATATTATTATTATGGGATCAGACTGCATGCCACGGTAGGCCAGATCAGCTTTATATAGCGCTTGGGTTGAAGGAGCCCCTCCGGAGTCTGCACCTCCCACAATGAACGTAGATGATTTTATATTTGGGATGGACTTCACAGGGCATGGAGTAGCCTTATTTATTTATATTAGGGATGGACTTCAAAGGGCATGGAGTTGCCTTATTTATTTATATTTGGCCTTGACATGGATCTTGTCCAAATCATTTATATTGGGAATGGATCTTCCCCTGGGCTAGATTGGCCTTGTACAGTACTGAGTGACTGAATGCCAATTATTACGTATATATATATA